>JAUYWV010130535.1:0-11141 GCA_032274565.1 Nematoplana nigrocapitula
TTATAAGTATGTATGAAATTACATGTGGCATATATGTTGTTATATTTATGAAATTGATCTATGTTTTATTCTATGTGAAATTTATGTTTACTTACTAAAGATGTTCTGTTCAGTTTTTTTTTTCTTATAATAAACACTGTCTGGTAACTTTTGCGCCACCCTGTATATATTAGTTTTATTAGCTATTAATATATTACCTTCAATTGTAAATATAATATAATATTCTATGTGAGTAAGAAAGAGGACCACTAAAGTAATGCAAAATATGTATATTATTTGCATTAAATTTTTCATAATATTTTATCTTTATTTGACAATATTATATATTTACTTATAAATAGGTCTTGGATATATATGTATATATTCTCTATCTTCTTCTACATTTTTAACACTATTGTCTGACTAAGGCACCATTTGACGCAAGTCATAGTCAAGGTTTTCCAGTGATCTGACCATCCTAACTACCATGGCAGTGCGAAAACCTCCCCACAAATAAGGAGTATTCATACGAATTTGGATTCTGCAGTAGGTAATTGCTGCATTGAAAATCAATATATGGTATACTTATAGAATACTGAATTTGAATTCTAGAAATGTTGCTAGCTACAAAGCTAAATCAATATAGTACAGATCAGGAGTCTTAATAACAAAATTGAATCTGAAAACTGTTTCTCTTCAGTATAATTTTTAAAGTTTGTTTATTTAATGTTTGTCAGTTTTATTATATTGATCAATGGTAGCTCGTACGTAATACTTTGATGCATGATTGTTTCCCACCCTTGTATGGTTTGGGTACTATGCCAAAAGCAGATTTATCTACTTATAAATAGGTGTTGGCTATGTGTGTGAGTTTTGTAGGTTTGTTTGTTCTTTATTTTCTTCTTCATTTTTAATGCTATTATCCCGACTGAGGCACCATTTGATGCAGAATTTCAGTAGTCAAGTTATAGTCAAGGTTTCCCAGTGATTGGACCATCGTAGCTACCATGGTGGTGTGAAAACCTCCCCTCGAATAACAATTTTAGAATTTTGTATAAGGCAATATAGTTAAATCAATTTAGTTAAAATCAATATTCACCAGCGAATAAGTTTAGAAAGTCCCTCCACTTTGCAATAAAGCGAGATCACAATGGAAAGACTCATACTGTTGTTTACAAAGAGGTACTTTAATTGTTATGTTATGTTGATGGATTTATGCCTATGCTTGCAATAACAATCATTCGTTTTAATATTGTATTATGTTTATAGACTAAGTTTTTTAAATATAAGTATTATTGTTTTTTTAATATGCTCAGTATTGTTCTAATGAATTAATCTGGCAGAATAGGGTATCTTTGAATTCTTTTGAGCTTTGGGGCGGCCATAAGCCTCCTAGCACAAAATTAATTGCTCAGTAATGTTTTTTGGCAAATGAAGCTGCAATGAGTTTCTAGTTATTCAAAATAATTATAATTACAGTTAATGACTACTAGGAGCCATTATTTTATTTTATTTTATTTTATATTTTATTGTGAATTATAATCACTCTGTCAACTTTATAATTTGATTATATATATTATTTACCAAATTAATCAATAATTTGAAAATGAATGATTCTTTATTATTTGTAATGATTGATTATTCTGGAATTCTGCTGTAAGTTTTATGATTAAGTTATTTATAATTGTAGAAAATTTTATCTTAAATCAGTAATGAAAATTTAGAGATTTTGAGTAAAAAATATGTTAGAAAAATTGATCAATAAATCACTAATGGAAAGGCAATATGACTATGGCTAGTGGTGATTTCACTAAGACATAACGTGTTTTTTATCTGCATGAAATTTCATTAAGATCGCATATCAAGAGCAGGTATAATATTGGTATATAGTTTTGGTAGTCTCAAAGGTCCTAAAATGGATCCTTAAAATGGAAACTATGGCACTCTTACGAAAATGAAACTTTAAAAAAGTCATAGTGCATGAACTGCCCTGCCATTCAAAGTGTGGCTACCCAAAATTTCAACTCTTTCTGATTGATGGTCTAGGAGATAGAAAATATACTCATACAGGCAATTAATTTTTTAAGCTTTATATGTTGTCACATTCCAGGAATTTACATTTAGTAATATAAATACTAAATAAAATCAGTTGTATCCTTGCTGCCATATTATATGTAACATCAATGTTTATAACATACTATTATTTTTAATAAATAAATTGTGAATGATGTAGATAACAAATGATACTATATACTTGCTTCACCACAGATATAATTTATTATTCATTTATTAACATGCTAAAACAAATAAGTTTATTTCATGTTTTTTCCATTAAGTGTGTAACATATTAATAGTAAAGTAAATAAATATAATATAGTATTTTTTTATCTCTTAGTCATCAATTATAAAGTTAGATAATATTAATAATTTCTATTGTAATTAGATTTTTAGACTTTTGTATACATAGTTAAAAACTATATATTAAAATCAAGGTAATAATGAGACTTGATATAGTGTGTGTGATATTACTACTACGTTTATGTTTATTTTAACTTTTTTTAAGAATGCAACTTTCAAATAACAATAATATTTCGATTTGGGAATGATGATTTATTCCTTAAATATGAATTAGGAAATATTTATTCTTTGGTTTCAGCAATAAAAATGACAGATCTTGAAGCAACAATTGCAAATTATAAGAAAGCCTGTGAATCACTGGGCAATCAACCACATGCCTTTGTGATGGATATGCTTAATAGAGAAGAAAATTTTGAACTAGAGTAAGTTAATATGCTGTACATTTGCAGCTTTTTTTGTAAATTTATAATATCAAATAAGATAAATGATTATGACTATTTAAAAGAATTCTGTTTAAAAATAATATACTATCTATTATAATAACTCTTTTAACTGATTTTTATAGAAAAACATTTGTTGATTTCTCTATGTTATTAGAACAATTGATAGCAATCTAGCCGTTTTATTTCATTCTTCTATCTGTGCGTAATATTCGCCTTGACTTTTCGAAGATTTTATTTTTCCCTAGTATTTAAAACTTTTGAATATAACGTATTACTAGATTATTTTTTGGCCCACAGAAATGGTTGATTAATAACTGTCTAAGTAAAGTCAAGTGTAATAAGAGATAAATATCTCCTTTCTACTAGTTATCAATATTATATTCCGTTCTATTTACAGCGAATTATTTCTCAAGCTCTGTGGAAACAATAAACTTTACACAAAAGTTCGCCTAAATGACTCCGACATCAAGGTGGTCTGTCAGTCGCTGAAAGGCAATGGCTTTGTAACGGGTTTGGATCTCAGATACAACACAATGACAGATGCCGGTGCCCAATATGTAGCCGACATGCTTCGGGTAATCCTTTCCACGACATGAGCTTTAAAAATTTTTAATTGTTCATTTTTATTAGTCATTTAGAAAATTGATACTGCCTGACACAGTGTCTGCACTGCACCTAACGCTACCACAGTACCAATTGTGTTTATCAGTAATTGAAATTATTGAACACTGCATAAACATGAAACCCTAAAAGCCCAGGAGTGTCAAAGATTCCATATCTAATTCCGATAGAATGGAACGAAAGGTGAACATGGAACACATTGAGACTAGGTGTGCCCATGTCGTTGTTCTAAGTGGCGAAGAAAGAGGCAAAGAGACGATCGAGGGATAAATACCTCGTAGAACCTCCTTGGCTTACAACCCGAATACGGCGCACATGTAATCAATTAAGGCCAATATTAGAAATCTAACAATCTAATTAAAGCGAGTAGGTGTTCTATGCGTCTGTTAGAATTCAAGAACCTGTAGTGTGCAATCTTGCTGAAGCATGAATTCAGCTCTACTGCGAATCGCGCATCATAGAGAGAATGAAATAGCGCTCGAGTAGGCTGTAAAATACATTATTCAACCTTGTCTATTTTGATATTGATAACTGAGATATAATATTCATGCAGCTTTGAATACATCACCATACTTTACATGCATAATGCAACAACTGTTTTTACAACACAAAACACTCTACATCATTTTTAGGATAATTATTCTATAACTGAACTGAATTTGATGTTCAACGATATGGAAGAAGAAGGTGCAAAACATATCGCCGATGCTTTAACGGTAAGTGTGCAGTTATGATGCGATACACAGCTTCATCAAACAACCGAGTCCAGTCTCACAAGTCACCGAGGTTTTTTATTTTCAAATAGGTCAACAGCACTCTGGTGACTCTGAAGATGACAGGAAATAAGATGGGAAATCGTGGCGGAATGTACCTGGCGCAGTCTCTCCAAGTAAATACAACGCTGGAATTTCTGGATGTTGGAGAATGCGATCTGGTAAGTTGTTTATAATGTGTGTGTGTGTGTGTGTTTTAAATCAAACGATTGTAACTGTATCTATACATTCCAATATTGTAGACAATAATTTCTAATGTTTGCGAAATGTGAATAAAGTTTTCGATATACAATCGATCAGTTTCATAGCGATGAATACAAGTACAAAATACTGTAATTCGCAATTTGAAATTTGAATAATACTGAATTTTAAATAACTAATAACTGACGGTTCCGTGGAGCACTGCTCACCGAATTTCATATTCGAAATAGAGAAAAAATAGTGGGAAATTATGAAGTAAAATTGAGAAATCAGACGACAGATGAGAATGGCATTTCAAATCATTATTTTAAATAAAACATTTGATTTCATTACATATGTATTGTATACCTTATTAATAATACACTACTGATAATCACGAATATAAAGCATCTTAATATTATGTTGGTAGCATGCAGGTGTGATGGAGTTGCCCATATGGTAGGTTGGTTTTATTCACTTGATTGTGCTTTTGTACAGTATTTGTTCCAGTGTCCTTGCTTTCAGTTGTGTTCAGAAGCTTTGTCAGTATTTCTTTGTCGAGATCTTAGCAAGGTTTTTATTTGCTTACATTCTTGTTTTTACTCCTCCTACACTGAACTCTATCTGCACCTACAGAGTGAATGGTAAACCCAAGTCAGTTAAAACATTTAAGCAGTAAACCTAGTTCAGTTATATGCCCAATCCATATCGTCAGCCTGGCGTTGTACAGCTTTGAGACGTTGTTGATGTTGTTGTTGTTCATCGGGACCTCGCCATGGTAGCCGGAGTCCTCTCAAATACGAGTCCACCAACTGCAGTGGCTGTGGGTATTGCCCCTCTTGTCAGTGATTGCAGCCAGAAGGCCAAAGAAAGGGACAATACAGCAAGAAAACCACTCAGAGTAGTACAGAAGCACTTTTGAAGGATGCCCTACAAAAACAATAACATTAACGAATTTGAGTAGGAAGGAAAGCATCACAGTCCACCAATTGAGAACAGGCAAATCTCCATCCACAGGCAGTACCTGAGCAGAATAGAGAATGCGGCAAGTCCACACTGTTTAAACTGTGATGAAGAAGTCGAGGAGAGCGCAGAACACATCTTTATAAAGTGCCCTGGATGAGAACTGCAAGGTGTTCCTCGACCAGAGAGAGTCGAGAGACTTTTTCCGAGACACGCAATTGATGATGAGTTGCTGGGGCGTATTGGGTACGGCCAGTGACCAGCCTTCGGGTCCAGAAGAAAGGCGGAAGTTAATGGTGTGAACTGAGTTAGGATATTGAGACTATTTCTTACAAATGTATAAAGAGTTCGGCTATGTGGACAGCCGAACTAGAGAACTCTTCAATGCTAAGAACCTCTCTGAAGTTGAAAGACGATCAGGAAGACATATTATATAGACTACAAGAACGTCTAGAATATCAAAACAGTCAATGGGGATTTTGTTTATTTGCAGTAATAAGTTTATATTTAAAGCATTTTTTCAGAATTTATCAAGAACATAAAACATTATACCATCTAGATTTAAATGAAATTGAAAATAGAAATTTTACTTCGCAAATTTCCGAATAAAACAACTTTAAAATGAGCCTATTACTAAAAATAAACAAAAAACACTGGACTGAAAGGAAAAGAAGGTTGAGACAATGAACATTTTGCTTATCGGGAAAGGTGTCATTGGTGAGTTCATTGTCACACCTTCATGGTCCTTGGACATCATTCTTGAGATGGAATAGACCCGCACAGTACTCTGCTTTGTTAATTTGGCTAATGGAAGCGTAGCTTAAAATTGTGTGATATGTCCTAGATTTACGAGGCGTACTGGTTGACCTTGATGACTAATTATGTTATTTTCAGATATTAATATTTCCAATACTAGTTTGTATATCCGACGTTGCCCGGGAGGAAATGAAAGTTTCTTGTCTGATAATTTCGCATACACTCGGCAGGTTAGAAAGCGGATAAACTTTTTAAAAATAAAAATCATGCATGCATCAAAGTGCTACTGGCTACCATCGATCAATATAAAAAAACATAACCAAAATATACCATAACTGCCAGATTTAAATTCGACTTTGAGAATCTTATTCTGTAGTGTATTGATGTATAGCATTCGTGCAACATTCGCAGCTACTACAGAACTCAATTTTTCAATTTTGGGGTATCGCTTATTAGTAGGTGATAACATTTTTTTAAATTTTGACTGCGACTACTGCTTGTAGACTGCTCCACTGCAGCACACCTGCTAGAGTGTATTCATCCGGATCATGATCGAGCCAGTATACTCGGACGAGATGTGGAACATACATACATACTGTAGATAGAGAGAGACAGATGTGAAATTGTTTTAATAGTACAAATAGAAACGCACTGTTGTGTTGTTTGATATTCAGAACAGGAAAAAACTAACAGTAGGTGCCCTCAATTAACATAAAAATCTTTGCACTAGGAAATACATTAGAATAAAAATTTAAATTAGAGATTTTACTGCATCCATTGCTTGCATCCATCTTTCTATACAACTCTGAACTCTGGTAGAGTAACAAACAAGTTGACTCGGAAATAGACACTTTTGCAAAGGAAACTTTTAAGATGTACTTTAGGCATAAAATGGTTCCAGAGTGTCTCTAATACAGACAGAACCTTGGAGCCAAATAATTAAATAGGGAAGACTAAAATTTTAAGACATATCCGTAGACAAGATAATAACGCTCCAGTAAAGAAAGCACTTAGAAATAGCATGTACATAACCAGGACAGTTTGGTAAGAGAGAGACAAACTATTACTTGGATCAAAACAATAATGAATGACACTAGAAATCTAGATTTCAACATAAAAAATCCACACACTTGGTACATATAGCTCAGGACAGACACAGATGGCATGAGCTTACTAAAAACTTCTAAAACTCCTTTATCTAATTCCTGCTGTCTTATTCTTATTTTTGTCCTAGTTATAGGTCAGCAAACATTCAGGCACTTGCTATTGCAATTGAATGAGGTCAGGTCACAGTGAATTTTTATAAAGCTTTCTGCTAATACACAGGTCCACTTTACAGCTTGTTTGAATCATTAAGAAATTTTCAGAGCAAAGCCAACCAGGCGGAAAAGCTCTCTTGCATTGGATTGGAATGGTGTGACAAAAACCGCCTTGGAACTTTTAACTCGTTATCATTCGAATTTGAACACTTTGTTCAAACTTTGCTATAATGGAATTTTGTTCATATATGGAATAATCTATAATTTCCAGTTAATCATTCATTGTACACAATCCGTTGTGTAAGATGAAATTCCCTTGTATGTTGGCAGAAAATCGACAGCGTAATTGCACTGGCAACTGTTTTGAACTATAACACAACAATGAAAGGCCTGAATGCCAACCGACCGCTTCTCTGGACTCAGCAAGAAGAAACCACCGTCCATATGGCAGATATGCTGAAGGTATTTCAACATTTGATTTCGTATCCTTGCTGTGTCCTCTATATCTACTCCGCCTGCAAACTTTCATTGTCTCATCAATAATGGGCAGTTCACAAGGAAAAGCCAGATGGACCCTATATATACCGTAGACATGTATAGATGTAATTGACTGCAGATACAGTAGATGCAAGAGAGGAAAAATAATTTTATATTTTTCAATCGTTTAAATTTGCAAACCAAATTGAAAGAGTGTATAGATGTTTATATTATTATTATTAGCGGAGGTACCCGGTTTCGCTAGGAGGATACATGGGGCAATAAAATATCAGGAAACAACCAAATGTTTAAGTTAATAATTTATTCTGATGATTCAGTAGGAAAAAGCAGCGAGGAGAATTATGTTAAGATATAGTTTATTTGTATCAAAAAGGCTTAAAACCTGGCTAGTCATAAATAAACACTAGTAGAAAGGATCTATTGAAATGTAAACAATTTTGCTTATAAATTCCCAGGTATACTACTCTCAAATTTATTAGTAGTCAAATAAAATCTTAGGATGTTTTTTAAATATCGCATGTTCTTTTATTTAACCACAATTCTGTTAAAAATAACAATCAAAGGGGAGAATAAGACGGAAAGCGGAGACAAGACCAAACATAAATCGCAACATACAGCAAGAAGCATAAAAGTAGTACAACTAAAATAATTCGGCCTTCAGTAAACGTTTAAATCGAGCGAAATTCCTTTCACTACGACAACGAACAGATAATAATGCATCTATAGACGGGGACCACAAACATAAAAACAGTTATTGAAAAATGCGGCGATTACCAACGGGTTGGACAGCGTTTTGCGAACGAAGTGAAACATCAGCATGGTTAATAAGCTTTTGAGGTAATGAGGAGCATCGCCGTACATGCACGTGTGCACAAGACAGCATATTTTAAGTGGATTCTTGCTTGTACGGCTGGCAACCAATGTAGTTCGCGAATGATAACAGACTTAGACATACGACGAAGGAGATGCTTTACAACACAAGCACAATAATTTTGCATACGTTGAAGTCGTTTGAATTTAGAGGAAGTACATACAAGGAAAATCGCGTTACAGTAGTCCAAAAATATTTACCGTTGCAGCAGCAGTATTTTCTCATCAATATAATTACGAACAAAAAGAAATTGAATTTTTACATTTGTCCGCAATGTAAATTACCATTTTTAATACCTAAATGAACATCTACAGAGAATTTATTTGTGCCTGTTGGTTCTCCTAATGTGTAGAGAAATCGCAGCCTGGCAGAACTTCATCTGGCAAAATACGAGATGCGAGATTTCGGTGCAGCTCGAATATCGGAAGCGTTAATGGACAATTTTCATTTAAGCGTTCTTGATCTGAGTTGGTGAGTGATTATATGCTTTTGTTAATTATTGAAATTATAGCATAACTTGACACAATCTTGCTTAGTAGAAGTTCTCGAGAAACAGTGTTAAAAACCGCGTGCTATATTGCATCACTGTAGTATAGTAAACTAACTGGTATACCCGGCGATTCCCGGGAGAAAAATGAAGTCCTATTGTTTAATAATTTCTCATCCACTCGCCAGGTTTCTGAGGCAATGTAAACGCCGGTAGCATGTCTATACGCTACTCATTCGGGAGACGCATATTTATGTATAGTATGCTGGCTGGCATTGCCCGTGAGAAAAAATGTAAATTTCCTAGGAAATCATAAAAGATAAGTAGGAATTTTAGAATTTATAAATATGTGTTCGATATAGGTCTACTTCAGAAATCAGAATGTGTCAACACAAAATCAATGCACTAAGTCCGATCGCTTGATGACTTATCAACACAGACTAGTTAGTACCTGATGTAAATTGTGCATTTTATTGGTATGTGTTCGATAATTTGAAAGGTAGAATACATCATAAATCATCGTATAGAATGAGAACTTCATATAATCTAATTCTGATGCAAATTACAATGTAAAAGTCATTTTTTTTAAAAAACATTCAATTTAAATTCAGAGGACGTTTGACTTAGACGATTTCCGCATTTGGGCGTGCATAGCGTTCACACGCAGATTGACAGAATTCGCATGCATATGCTAGGTGGATTTCACTGGTGAAAATGCTAATCACTAATTAAAGCATCCTACGACCCCCATTGATGGGCTATGGCGTGATCGATCGATTGATCGATACTTGTACCGCAATTATCAGCAGAAGATTCGCTTGGCAATATATTTGCTTTGCTTTTATGAAGATTTACATTTAACTGTATGTTGTTTCCAAATATAGTAATCGTATAACACGAGACGGAGCCAAATTGATTGCCAAACTGCTGAAGGAGAACACGAATCTGCGTGTTCTTGACCTGGCCTACAATCGTGTCCAAGACGAAGGAGCTGCCGCTATTGCCGAAGCTCTGGCGACCTATAATACTAACCTGAAAGTGTGAGTATAAAACGCTTTTCAGTAATCTACCAGACACGCCTTTTGTGTAGTTTATTAGCTTTTCCCCATCCTTTCGAAAATATCAAATGGTTGGATTAGGCCAAGGACCCAAAAGTTCTCTTCTTCGGTTCTGTGCGTGATAATCGTTGCATTCGAGAGGCAGGCGACGAACGTGTTGAATAACTTCACATGTTGGACAATTTGCTAAATCTCTCTTGCCAATTCTGCGTAGCCCATCCTCAAAAACTGCGTTTGAAATGACTAGAATTCGGATATCTTGGTGATACTAAATTGTGTGAAGTGTGAAAGGATGTAGAAGCGGTTTGCTGAAAAACGTCCTAGGTTTTGTGATTCTTCAATCATGTTAGCGACCAATTCAGCGATACAGAAACAAACAAATCAGTATAGCTTTGTGAAAGCGCAAAATCTGCCCTTGAACAAGAGCATGGGCCAACACAAGTTGCATCAGCATTCCGATTCATACCAACGTTAAGCTATCAACTTTAATCTAGAACCTAATCTGAATAAGTTTGTTTTGTGACTGTGTTTATTTGGGCAGAATATGACTACTATCAACAAAATATCCGATTTTATTTGGCTGATGATGCTGTATGATATTCTGTGAATTCAGAATACGTAATAAGTTGTTGGAAATGGTTATCAATCTTTCAAACGACTAACAAATTCTTCCTCACACAAAAAATAAGAAAGAGCAGAGATAATATCTTTTCAGATACAACTGTAGAATCGCCTACTTCTTCTTCTTTTTTGAATCAGTTGGCCGATAGATCAGCTGCTATGTTCACAATCCTGCGCCAAGCGTCTCGATTCATCGTCATACTGGATGCTTCTCTAAATGTTGACCCGGTTGCAAGTTTGATATCTGCGTTCCATCTCAGGGCTGGTTTGCCTC
>JAUYWV010130546.1:0-11141 GCA_032274565.1 Nematoplana nigrocapitula
GGGGCATCCATCAAGCCCAGGTTTGGAGGAGTCGAGTAGTCATTTTCGTGCCTCGGCACGAATGCAAACGCATGTATATTGCCGGCTGTGAATCAACTAACGGGAGTTTTCACATTGTTGTCTTGTAGTGATTTGAACTTTATAACAAACGTGGATTATCTTTACTTTATTATGCGGACAGGCTAAGTCCACTCCATCTATTTATACGCTGCGGCACCTCCCCGCTAGAAAAGCTGGCTACGGGGCAGACATATTCTGACATCATTCAACCACTATTTTTCTGGGCGACATTAATGATTTCGATGCAGTTTGCAGCTGTCTACAATAACGGGTGATAATCCCAACAAATTTGCCGTCATTTCTGCGACGGATGAAAGGCCCAGGATTATTCTGTCTACCCACGTGCTTCAGCCGACTACATCGCGTTCTGAAAAAAACTACATTATTTTGATGCGGAGACGATAAATATACTGAAAAGTCATTACATTAGATCTGTTTAATTTTCCTTTTTTATTATATTTTTCAGGGGCGCTATCATCTCGTTTCGAAAAGTACAATTGGGGCAAAGTGAAAGAAGCCATAAACAGAGGTGGCAGAGACGAAAAAAGATCGATTAGCAAAATGAATAACGTGTCCATATAAACGTGTTGATTTACTTTTATTTTTTGTGTCTCTTGTCTATGTATCGAAATATAAAATTTTTCATGGAGGTCATTCGGTGTTGACTTTTCCGTGTCTTTTGATTGTTTTAAAGATTTTGAATTTAAACCTCGAAAATTAAATTTGCTTTGCATACTTATTTTTCTTAGTGGTTTCGATTTTTTCTCCAGATATAGAAATAAATAGTTTCGTCTCCATCATGGATTAAGGCAGTGGTTTATACGTCAGGTTTATGCCATATGTGATAAAATCCGCTAAGAATATACATCAAGAGGTTGATAATAAAAGTTGTAGTATAATTTATTATTGACAAATGGTAAAATAACGTAAATGTAAATAAATCTCAAAATCCCGTATATTCGCAGGTGAATCGCACAAAATCCCGTAAATTCGCACGTGAAACGCACAAAATCCCGCAAATTCGCACGTGAATCTTCTAAATTCGCACGCGAATCGCGCAAAAACGCGTAAATTCACACGTGAATCGCACAAAATGTCACCGCGATTCGCGCGCGGCCTGGGGTGATCGCACATGTCCACGCGCGATTCGCGTGTGGATTCGCGCGCGAATTTGCATACCTTGTTCTCTAGTGCACCGCCGCCTTAGACCCATACCATCCTGGGAGATGAAGGGGATATCTGGTTTCTCATCGTCCGGTCCTAAAGAATCAGTCATTTAATCAGGGGGTTTCTAAAAGTGTACTTCTGTTCAAAGCTGACTGTGACGAACTGCTCAAACAGCACTTCCAAACATGTGCAAAGAATACTTCTTACGGTTCAAAAATTCCTAAAATGATATCCTAGACTCCATCCAGAAATATATGCAAGATGTGATAGTCCAGAAGGTATATATATATAGTTGATAAAATTAAGCCAGATTTTGTATATCAAAGCGGATGGAAATTATTATTATAAATAGTCAAAAATATCAAATATTAGTTAATTTCACATGGAATTAATTTAATTGAGAACGATACTTGATCTAATCTAATATATTTTCATAAAACTGTAGAGTAAGCAAACTCTTACTATACTCCCATAGTGTAAATAAAAAAATATGTTTGTCAAGATCACTGTGAGATAATGCAGTAATAAAAAGTGCATGGTTTCCTCCTATACCCCGCGTTCCAACTTCCCTCACTCTTCGAACCTCTTAATATCAAATGTATATTTGTCTGTACAATATGTATATACACAGTAAACTAGCAAAACAAAATATTACGAAGTATATATATATTCAAAATGTAAAAATACATGATCATCCAAATTGTTCACTATTTGGTTGACATTGTTCCCATCGTGTTCTATTATATCGGCAGAATTTTTTCGATGGTTTTGTAGATTTTTTTATTTTATCGTCTGACCAACGTCTATACTGCCCGTCCCACGTTCTTCTTTTCTCAAAGGCGGAGCGACAGGTTTGCAATTCTAAAATTGGAAAAGTGAAAGAGCAGAGATTGAAAAAAAAACAGAAAAAATTATCAAAGATGAACTACTTTGCAGTTATGACAATTTATATTTTTAGTTCTGATACTGTCGCAATAGTAGGGTATCATACAAGGTAATTAAAACAATCAGGAAAGTAATGTTTTCAAATTATGATTCAACATTTGAATTTCGTATTCCACTGGCTTCAAGCGTAGCTCGTGACATCGTTTTTTGCAACTGTCAAATCAAAGATCAGCGGTGACCCGGAACGATCTTTTGTCCTGCGAGGTAATGTCATGGAGCACGAACGCTCATAAGAGGTTTCATTTAGTACTGGCATTTTTCTAGGCCGCCAAGGTCGCCCGATGTATCACCTAAAGGGATTACCGTTTGAACTTATATCTGTATAGGGTACCTCAAATTCATGGTCTATGCCACAAAATTAAGACACGTGGACCACCTAAAACAAAGGATTAGCGAGGCTTGCTCCACTATTATTCCATTCTAACATGTCTCTATGCAAACCGGAAAATTAGTTTGCGATTGTACTTACTTGAGAATAGATCTCATAGTGAGCACATACAGTGATCCGACTCACATATTTCATAATTCTATAATAAATCTTTTGTCTCTTGACTTTTGACTCACTGATTATATCGAAAACTATACAAATCAAATTCGTGGTAACTCACAATTTGGCTCGCGTCAGTAATATACATACAGTATATTAAAATAGTCTTAAACTAAATTACAACTGGGTGAAACACAAAGCACTATAGGTTTTAATAGAAAACAAGATAATATTGATTTAATTCTCATAATGAGAAAGGATCCACCAGCAACCAAGGTCGGGCAAAGTAGCTCATTAATTTAAATGGTCATACTGACACTTCAGAAGAGCGTATAACTGCTGCAGTGATTAAGTGCAAACGCTGCTGCCTCTCTTTTCTTTCTGACAACGAAAAATTATTGATCTATAATCAACTTAAAAATATTATTCACCGTGTTCTCCATTGGTATAAGTGTCGTTAACTAGAAGTGACCTCAAAGTATTTAGCATTCCCTTTATCTTCACAGGGTAGTATTTATACCTAATCGCTATTTTCATAATTTGAATAATATATTTTCAATACAAATTTTAACCAAAAATGAAGAAGTATAACGCCATTAACGAGTAAAGATATGCAAGTATAAGCGGTACGATAGATGGCCTGGTATAATATGCGCAATACCTAACTCATATTTTGACAGTGAATAAAAAATTGAAATTTTAAAACGTTTTTCGTGCAATTAAAAATCAAAGCTTCCACAATAGTCGACATATATATTTAATTTAAGCGATAAGATACATACAGTATACCAGTAACATGGCGCTAAGTGCTTCATATTTTTCGTTGAGTAAATGTAAAATTTAGGGTAAATTTACTACAGTAATCTAAAATGTAAAATGACTTATTAATAGTAATAAAATGTCCGGATTGTCTGTTGATTCAGTTTAAGCTGGATGGCTTCTATAGCATGTTTGAGGAGAGGTCAATAGAACAAAACACGTCGTACAAATGGTTTAATGCTACCAACATCTAAATCTTTGATTGATAAATTCAAATATTAAATAAAATGAACTGAAAAAATGTGGTTCAGAAAATAGTGCAGGGAAATTTCGTTTGCACTATTTTTAAGGATGAATTTCACATTAATTCCGTTATAGGAGAAGCACAGTTAGATATACTGTACTGGATATTTTTCGAACATTGCTTACAACTCTGCTGTTTGAATTTAATCTATTGTTATTTATGCCTATAATTATTGCAAATTTAAGTTTTGAGAATATTCGCCATACCCTTTCAACTTTTATTTGCATTATTGAATGCTCAAGCTGTTTTATTCTTTCTTCTATATTCATAAAAGTCTAGATCTTTTTATCTCTGATACGCCCTATCACTGGAATATAATCAATTTTTAATTTCGCTGATTCGCTGTTTACAGTATAATCATTCATTGGTTCAAAAACAGACGTGCCTAAAATAAAAAATCAGTAAACAGCTGTTGTTGTGAAGCTTCAAAATATAAATAGTTTTGGGAACCCGGGGCAAGATGGCACGCAAAAGTGAAAAATTAGTTTAATTTATTATATTTCAATGGATAACGGTTGTCATTATAGTTAACTGTGCATAACAGTTCAATAGTAACATTACATTAAATTTCATTACATTACACCTAATACATTTAATTGAATTTACAATTTGCTTAATTTTTACGTTTAACTTCTTTGTAAGAAAAAGTATCAAACAAAATATAACATTTAACGGTTAAAAACAATACTATAATATGGTTAAGGATAAGAAAATATATTTATTGATGTATTAAAACAAACATATGCTTACGTTGTTAATCAGTCAATAAATATTCGACTATGCCATCTTGCCCCAGTTTCCCCTATATCAACATTCAATAGCATCAACAACATCATTTGCTTAAATGTACAAAAACGTACATCACCTATATAATAATGTCTTCACGGCCTCTTACTAATTAACTTATGTATTCTCTACTGTAATCGTTCCAGAAATCTATCCAGACTCTTGTCGGTCTTCCTCTCACCCTATTTCCCTAAACGTTCCTTTCATCTTGCCACCTTGATCCTTCGTATGTTAGGACCAATGAACGCAACTCGTCTTTTTATGATATCAATATTTCGATAATCTTCTCCATGGCGCTGATTGCCTGTACAATTCTGGTCCACACTGCTGTCTCTGATCACTGCAACAAGGATTACTTGTGTTCAGGGTGGTTCAGTGATTTTAGCTGCGTTAAACATGTCTAAGATCCACATAGCATCACTGTATGGTATTCTCTATACTGATCTGCATTCTTCACTTCTTTGCTATCTTGATAATCTCTTAGTGGGTTCCTGCAGCACATTCTTTTTTTAGACTAAAATTCTATATGTCATCTTCGAGCCGTGAGTTGTTTATCTTTTCTCCTCCACACACAACCAATCTATCAAAGTGTCATGTCAGATTCTGAGGTTGACTATCGCATGCCCTACTTCCCTTTCATGCAGTCTTACGAATGCATCTGGATCTAATCCATAAATGTTTCTCAACCAAACCAAGAATATATTCACTTTATATTTCAATCAAGACTTTAACATCTTCCCTCACAAACCGGGTTTTGCTACCTCTAGCCTCGCCTGCATGATGTTTCGGATTGTACATCTTCTTCTTCTTCCTTAGCAACCGCGAAACTGTAGTTTCATAGCGGTAGAGGCGCTAGGAGTCTCCCCAGGAACTCAATGACTGCGGTACCAGTCCTGAATAAATCATGAGGTGAAGGTTGGGGCCCCAGGCGATTCGCCTCCAGTGGGCTTTAGCGTCGTCCTCGCAATCTAGGAGGATGTGCTTCGCATTTGAGGGGACTCTGCAAACCGGGCAATTCTTTGCGCTGGGATGATTTTCATTCTTGATGAAGGCGTTGTAGGCTCGGAGAGCTGGCCATTTTCCGAATCTGACTTGGTGAAAAATCTTCCTCTCGAAGAAGAGTCCTTCAATGGCCTTTTTGCAGGATGTGTTGTCTCTCCTGCTGACTTCCCAGATCCATGGAACGCTACCCAACCCTCTTCTTTCCTTCTTCTCGGCTCTGATTGGTTTGCTTCATGCTCGAGTCTAGTGATAATTTCAACGTTTTCCTTCGCCTTGATACCTCTTCTTGCGGTTCCAAGTGAGATTGGACAGTTTGTTTAATCTATGATTCTTCCTTCTGAGGCTAGTTTGTTTGGTCTAGGAGTCTTCCTTCTGCGGCTAGTTTGTTTGGTCTAGGAGTCTTCCTTCTGCGGCTAGTTCGTTTTGTCTAGGAGTCTTCCTTCTGCGGTTAGTTTGTTTGGTCTAGGAGTCTTCCTTCTGGGGCTAGTTTCTTTGGTCTAGGAGTCTTCCTTCTGCGGCTAGTTTGTTTGGTCTAGGAGTATTCCTTCTGCGGCTAGTTTGTTTGGTCTAGGAGTCTTCCTTCTGGGGCTAGTTTGTTTGGTCTAGGAGTCTTCCTTCTTATAGGAATACATCTTCTACAGCACACCTCAAACCTCGCATAAACCTCCGGCACAAAATCTTTATTATTCTCAGGTAACTGAGTTGTCATTATCGTTGCCCGTATATATCGGTCACTCAATAATACTGATTTACCTATAGTCAATCCATGGGCGTAAAATGACTCGGTTGAAATTTGATAGAAAAAATGCTTGTTGCAGCGCAATGTCTAGTGACAAATAAGGTATCGAGGCATTTATCAAGAAGAGTTTGTCCTGTCGCAACTTTCATTCATTGTGGATCAAACTTCTTAAAATCTCGTCAAAGGGAATTCTTGTGCTTCAAAAGAGGACGACACATACATTGTTTTTGTTAAAAAAGACATTCGACAATTTAGAATCCCTCATTTGGTTCCTGAAAGGTTCGGTTCTACGTAAAGGGGATATTTCTTTCTGAAGAAGATTCAAATAAATTATTGAAAGTCTAAAGAAACATGACGATGACATTCCCACTGAAAATGATGATATAGAAAAACCTGCAAGTTATCAATTACTTGACAATAGTTTCAAATATTGCTCCACTCCTGGTCTTCCTGATACCAGATAGGCAACCCGCGTGTAAAGCTTATAGGAATGCTTGTTGCAAAATATCTACAATTATTTGATGTTTGGATGGAAATTGACCCTCCTATAACAATGGGAAGCAGTTGTATTTGGTTTAAACGTGGGCTTGTATAACATATATTATACAGTATATCTATCAACAAACACAAATTTATGCCAGACAGTATTTCTTCCTTTGACCGTAACAATGTGAAGTGCTACTATATAGTTGTCTTTGGTTCAAATGTGCGCACATTATTTATCGGGTTGAACGATAACTTTTAGCACATGTAATTTTTGCATTAATTACTGTTACTTTGTATAACTGGCAGATGGCCATAGCGTCAACTGGGTATATAGTACGTATTCTACGGTTAATTGCATTTCCTTATTGACGTAATGTACATACATCATGCTGTTAACTAACTGTTAGCTCAATTACTGTGATTTTCAAGTTAAAAATAACAATTATACTCTCATATTATATAAATATTTGAAACAGTGTAACCATAAGGTTCGACTGTGAAGTGAAGAAGCAAGTTAGAATTATACTCACATACAGTACATGCGGTAATTTAAGATTATTAAAACAAAATCAACCCGCTAACACATACTGTAGTAGGAGTAATAGCTATAGAATATATGTTTGTTTCTATAATTACTAACTTCCAAAAGTATTTCCACGGATAAACGCAGCTAACCTGAACATTAAACATGTTAAATAAATTTATGGTAATGGTTTTGTTCTGTGAAACTTCCGGAAAAATCATTAGGTTTACCGCACTAAAAAGCTCTTTGACTCCAGTGGCTAAATGACGAATGACTTGTCGAATGTATCGGCTAACACAACGTTAACATTTACATTTATGAACATTCGGCGAACTGTCATTAGAAATTTTTTTCCTTATATTAATGATGTTTAATGGGGTCTATTCCTCCCATCCCCATTTTTCCGAATTTTTCAGAATTTCCCTATACAGACACTTTATGTACTTTCGTCTGGCGCTAAATTCAGAGTTTGCTATGGTTGCACTGTCCCTATACAGCAGTTGTCAGGGGGGAGTGTCAACTCAGACTAGAGAGTGCCAGAGTAAGGCCGGATTAAGGTTCCGGGGGACCTGGTACCAACAATTAAGTGGGGGCCCAAAAATATTAAAATTTCTATATTGTGAGTCTCCGCCATGCAATGCATGCCCAGGCTGCGGGACGAGGACCTGACTCACGAGCAGCTCTGGTTTTGATCTATTACTCTATGGTTTTGATAGTCGTATTCTGCAACTCCGGGGGGCCCGGTACAAGGGGTTCCTTGGTCCCCCCCCCCCCGCCCTAATCCGGCTCTGAGAGTACTATATACTGTATAAACAGTATATTGTTTTGCTAATGAAGGTGAACTTTATGGAGCTAACAGATCTAGTCAGATGAAAGGAGAATGCAGTTACAGTACATTCTGGTAAAACCAGCACGGAGTTCTTCCCTAGAACAGGTTATATATGACAATGGGCACGACATGACGCTGTCTGTCTCTGTCAGAGAAAGAAGACTGCTGGCGATGCAGTCAACAAAAATTGGAAAAATGGGGGAGGAAGAACGGAACAAGACCCGTTTAATGGTACTGAAACAACACAGTACGCAGAAATTATAATTTAGGCCAGTGTTAATTCTCACTATAAAACTGACTTTTGCAATTTGTTTGTAAAATCTTTTAGTTAGTTGCTTTGGTGTGTTAGGGTTTCTCCATATATCCCAAAGAATTCAATCTGTTTCTGATCTACTTTATTATTTTTAGGAGAGTTTATTTCAGTTTAGATGTATTATATATACTTACTGATTAAATGAGGACTGGAATTTGGCGTCATGGTGTACTGTGTTAGTAGTTCGTTCTTAATCTGCATTCGACGACGATCAAAGAAATATTTCTTCAAGCGCCAAATGACAACCCCGAAGATCACTACTAAAATAAATCCTCCAACTGTTCCGAATATGAGCTGGTAATGAGAGGGGAAAATTGGGACGCTGGTTCGCAGAGTTGTGGTACCGTTTTCTTTCGTGATTCGGCGAACTGTGGGTGAAAATGAGGATTTGATCACATGGATAGGCTGCTGACTAATTGATCTGTCTGGTGAGTTTTTTCTTGGATGTCTGCACTCCGCACTAGCTCTGGGGCAAACCAGGGGTCCACCAAGGCATTTGTACTTGGTGTACAGCGGACAGTACGAACCTTTCTCGGGATAAAACTGAAATAAAAAACAGAAATAATTCCATTGATTATGATAATCTACTGTATCACTGCGGAGGAACAACAATTTTAGTGAAATTGCAGATCTTTTTCTTAACAATCACGCGTAAATTGTTAAAATTCTACTTTAATTTGCGACAATAATGCGATTCTGGCACAAAATTACTCACTAAATAATATATAGTATTGTTTACTTTTAGCTTCGAAAAAAAAAACAATTGGACGGAAATTTAAACACTTTTTTAGTATAATATAAGACAATGTATTATAACATGATATCGAATAATTAAATATTTAAATTTTACTTTCCCCATAATATACTACTGTTGAATTAATAGGTTTGTGTTTCAGGTTCTGAGTGCACAAATAAAGTAATTATATTTCTGCACAAAGTTTTATTTCCGACGCTATAGTAGTAAATTATGTAGATCTACAACAAGAGTCAAAATCGTAATACGGTTTGGTTTCAATGAAATGTGATTACCTTAAAGCGATATGCATTCTGACATGGTAATGGAATTACAACTTCCAGGGATGATCGGTTGCTCTCTAAAACAACCCTCCTTTTGATCGGTTCTGTTGCCTTAGTTAGGGTATAGAAGACGAAGGCCATAGTCACGGGGAATGTAATCACAACTTGCACGTTAACTGTTGAAGAATTATTCCCGTAAACAGCAGAAGTGATGGTTCCGACAGGCAGGCATTCGGAGTAAAAAGCCATCTCAGTGACAACAGTTCATATATACTGTATATAATAATATAATATTATAGCTTCTTCCACTTTGTATGAATCTCTTATTGCTCACTACTGTATATGCTTTCCATCGGTTACAAGAATTCAAATGAATCACTCTAGCCTTCTCTTTCTGTCTCGATCGCGTTGTGTCTTACGAACGCCACCTACTCACTAGAGTTAGAGACTTATTGTAGACAGAGCAGGGTAACCAATGAGGGTAACTTACAATAAGTAAATCCTCAACTGCAGCCAGAGAGAGCATTCACTGTATGCGTGTATATGTGTGTATATATTGTGTCTGTCCGTGTCCTTCTATCTGTGCATCATGGAACTGTAGAGCAGTTGTGTGTGCGAGGAAAACAAAAGCAGCCTACAGACCTACGTGCTTACTTTAGGAGGACGCTGCAGTGATCGATTGACTCACTATAATATAAAGTAAACGTATAGATGTCACACTGGAGATTGTCAACTAAAAGTCCCCCTACTGTGCTCATTCCTCACAATGTGAGGAGGGGAGTTTAAATCAGTGCGGGCTACATCAGATGACCTGTACGCAGGAACGTAGCTGTATACGATTAATTCAGAAGGTTCCTTTACAGTTTACACTCATTTTCTTTCTACATAATATTATTTGCAGACAGTCGAAATGCATTATGCTCCTTCTTGGACTTCACCGCGCGCCTAATTCCCACCCTACTGGCCTACTGCCGGGACAGGAGCGTAGCCAGGATTTTTTCAGGGGGGTGGACAGTTATTGAACAAACTTTTTCATATCAACTTTTCAAAATATAAATCTAGATTTATTTTTATTAGCACAAAAATACGATTTTTAGAGTAGATCCCACTAAGCAAACTATGAATATTTAATAGGTTCAATTAACTAACAGAAATAAATTACCAATGAAATATAAATTAATTAGCAAAATAAAATGTAATTAAAGACAAGTTTTTAAATGTGTTGAATGAGCAAAAACAGCAAATCACATACAAATATACCTATAATACTTGTGGCTAAGAACTATAAAGGCTGACTAAAACAAACAGACATGTCACTAAGTTGACTGCCAGTAGAGTAGTTCCAAAAGTCCCAAACAAACTGTTTTTAATACGGAACAATAAATGTTGCATTAAAACACCTTACATATACTGTAAAGAAATGAAAATCCGTTGGTTATCAACTAGATGTTGGTTTAAAGCAGGGGTATAGTCCCTGGTGTTAAACAACGCTTCAATGACGGATAAAATAAAAGGATCCTTTGCCTAAATAGGTAGAATTTTGAAATGAATTAAAATTGTCACTGGAGGTACTGCAGGCATTGCACATTAAACGATGGTCCCTATAATGGCTGAGTAGATTTATGCTCTTTAACCCTTCTGTCGAGGTGTCTGTCTGTCTTATTCCCGGTCTGGAGGGCGCGTCAGCACCCCGATCCCCTTGAGGAACGACAGCGCTCGCTTCC
>JAUYWV010130557.1:0-11140 GCA_032274565.1 Nematoplana nigrocapitula
ATTAATCGATAAGAAGCTAATGATAAACTAGTGAGAGAAAATTTTTGCTCACTGTATTTGAATGAGGAAAATCTTTTGCTCACTGTCTTTACCGTAATAGTGGCATAAAATAATGTATCTGAATATACTGCTGTGCATGTTATTTACCAGAAACAAAGAAAAATTACATTTTTGTTACACTGCGTGTACATACATATATAATTATTTATATGCACAGTGTGCTAGTTTCAAGCAATGTTTCAATGATAGTTTTCAAAATACAAACAATAAAATACCAGTGGGCAGTGGCCCGTTGCAGCTACGCGTGCAAGTTTTTTTATGAATAACCAGCATCTAGGAACATTTGTAAATGGGAATTAGAATTCTAACTGATATTTATATATAATCAAGAAGAAAGTAGAAATAGTCAATCGCCAAGCAGCTTATGTGCGTTCATCTACTCCTCCAACAACACTCGTCTTCAGCGTTGCATGCGCGAGAGGACAATCGATAGCAAACTGACCAATCAGACGACGCTCTCAATGCAATGTCGATATTAATCTCATCGACTCTACCGGAGACTTCGGTTGAACGTACGCCGAACACACGCTGCATAGCACAATTGCACAACAATACTTTCTGTTTTCACAGACTTCAGCATTGCATACGCGAGTGGATCAGTGTCGACGGCAAGCTAGCCAATCAGACGACGCGTTCTAAAGTTACGCGACCGACCCAACGACCCAGGAATCACGGAGCTTGCATAATAATATAAATAATCTTATAGATTATCTTACAGTATAATTACCTTTTAGGGGCCGTCCACAAATAACACAATACAATGGGAGGGGGTATTTGACTGTGCGTCACGGTGCGTTACTGGGTGTGGGGGGGGGGTATTCGGCATTTCGTTACGTGACGGAATTCTGCTTTTATGTTAATATAAATATCTTACTTCTAACGCCATTATATATGCGATCTGTTTCAATCATAGAATGGAACCAATTCTATGGATAATAGTTTTTGTGTTTAAACTAATCGACACAGCGACCTTAATGTTAATATGGTTTCAATTTTGTTTTTTAAACTGTTAAGCAAATGGATCGAGAAAATTGTATTATAAATTAGTTAAAGCATATACAGGTGCATATGGCCGATAGAAAAATGGACAAAGCATTCAGAAGGAATGGGCAACAAATAAGAATGCCAAGAATGTGGAAAAGTTAGCAAATGAAAAAAATGGTTGTTGGCGGCAGATTGAGTTGGCAAACACATTCAAATATTTTGCAACTTTGAAATCGCTTAAACAGCATGCGACAGTTTGCAGATCGGCAAGTGAAAATTGCAAAAGGAAGATGCGTCCAGCAAGAATAGCTGCAAGGAAGTAGGGTAAGCTCTTATGTATGATGAAAGAATGGGACGAATTTGAATGGCAGGACTTCGAGGACGTGGAAGTGGACAATGTGGAAGTCATTCCTAACTGCAAAATATCCGGAGGAACTCCTGTCATCAAACGCGTGGATGTTCAGCTGTATACTGATGCCTATAGATTGTACAGTTTGCGTTTGTGCATATAGTGTGTAGATTTGTAGTTTATTGATTAATATGAATCTGTATATACCTACAGTTTGGCGTAGATAAGTATTGATGATGGATATATTCTGCGATGACATTTATATATGTGTATATGATTTTCCACTGTCTTTTTATATCTTTTCGTGGTAGTGTCCAACTCTGATAATTTAAAAGTAGGTATTTAATAAGTCCCGCTATTTCCCTACAATTTTCATTCGTCACAGCAGAATTTAAATGTATTTATATTTATTATTTTCATAAGGCGTGGAGGGCCGGGTGTTTCATCATGCGATACATTATTTATCCGGGGGGGGGGTGGGGGTATTTGGTGTTCCGTTACGGGTGCGGTACAGGGGGTGGGGGTATCTGAAACTGCTTAATTGTGCGTTACGTAGTTATTTGTGGACGGCCTCTTATATACTGATCCTGAGCGATCGATATATAATAATCACGACCACTAAAAATATTAGTATCCTATTCCAAACTGGAGATCTAAAGTTTCCTAAAACGTGGTAATTTCAATAATATGTTGAACCTGATGGAATACCCTGGGGACCGAGTTTTGTTGGGATGGCTTTCTATAATTATAAATACCAAAATCAAAAAACGAAAAGTCTTTCTGAGTAAGTGAATCCTATTTTTCTTGAAACACTGTACTTGGCAGGCAGATATTCGGGAATGATTGTCGACGATGCAAGTTCACCCTTATGTAGGCTTGTACATACAGTACATCGTGTCTTATCGAACAACTGGAAACAGTTATATAGATAGGTGCAGCCAGATCTCTATGATTATATGTATTACATATATAAACATTTGCTTTATTATAAATAGTTGTTTACGAATTTATTGAATTTTATTTCATTAAGCGAAATAAGTCGACACAAAAAATATTATTTAAACCTCATTTATAATTTTTTTTTCTCACAAAAACAATACTAAATTTGTGTTTAAATAACTGAAAACGAGTGTAAACAGTCAGCCTTTGAACGATACAGAAATAGTATTGTCTAAATTTAGGCTTCTTCGCCAATGTTACTCTTTTTGTTAAATCTTACTCACTTAGGACCTTACAACTTTGTATTAAATGATGGAAAGCAGGAAAGGTATTGCAGACATAGTTCATCTTAATGTTGGCGGCAAAAGGTAAGTCACTTAGTGGGAATTCCTGTAATTAACGTCGAATTCTGTTGCTCTTAGTCTTAGTCAAGTAAATTTAGGTACTAATGCAGTTTATACCTTCTTCACGGATTTATTCCATTTTTGGTACTTGCCATTATGACGTTAAAAATAACTTAATCTTAAATTTATTGCCAATCATAGTCATACAAATAGTTGCTTTTTGAGATAATTCGTAATTGGAATTTTGTTTTATAAACTGTTTGAGGAACAACTATAATGTATATTTTGTCATGTATGATTTTAATTTCAGTTTTATCTACTTAAATTGTATCAAAGTCTTATTTTAATCTTTAAACTCAACTTTTAATATATACTTTTTATCTATCACTATCAGTGACAGTATCACTATCAGTATCATTATACATATAATATCATACTCATAACTATGAGCGAAAATTAATTAATTATTTTATTAATACACATTTCCATGGATTAAACCTTTGTTATATATTTTATATGGTAAATGTCAAGTTTAGCATCATAAAATTTTTCTTAAAAATTGTTTTAACTTTTTGAAAATTTAATTTAAATTTTCATCATGCCTCGTGTTACACCCGATTTTTTTATCTATAGACATTTTAACTACTCTGCAAGATCGTGAAAATGTGTTCCGTTTGACAAACATTATCCCGGCAATTCAAGACAATCAATCAGCAATAGTTTTTGGCACGCCTCGGTTTACTTCGAAATCGTATGCAATATAATATTCGTAATAATCCTTGTCGAATAAATTGGTATGCACAAGGAATCGACGGGTTTCGTTGGCGGTGTAATCAGCATAATTTTACCCAATCCATTTGTGTCAACTCTTTTTTGACAAAAGTCATTTGACACTATCGCAAATAGTAATTATTCTATATTATTAGTCCAAAGACTCTCCACAAAAAGATATAACCTGGGAAACTACGTGTAGCAGGCAAACAGTCATCAACAGGTGCAATTTCATTCGTGAAGTCTGTGAGCAACACATTGAAGAAAATCCTCAAGAGTTAGGGGGAATAGATGCCAACGGTAAACCAATCATCGTTGAAATTAATAAGAGTAAATATTTTCATTGTAAATATCACAGAGGCCAGTGGCGAGAAGGCCATTGGGTCTTTGGTGCAATTGAGCATGAAAGTGTACGCTGCATGATGGTAAAAGTTCCCAATCAATGTCACGTGACATTGGAACCTATCATAAGGTGCTAGATTCTTCCAGGTTCTCGATTTATAAGCAATAGCTAGCGTTCCTACAACCTTCTCAATCAATTAGATTTTGGAGTATATAACCATGATGTTGTCGTACACCAATGTAACTTCGTTGATCCAGATGACAAGACTATTCACACTCAAAACATTGAAAACATGTGGCAGCGAGCAAAACGTAAACTCAAATGACAATACGGCACATACCAGGCACTTTTTCCTATCTGACAGAATTTCTTTGGCGGAATAAAATGGAGAACTTGTAAATACTATCCGACAATTCTATGTTAGAACTATAATTTGTTTTTGGTCACGTTTTATATTGTCTTTTGTATTGTCTTTATATTATCTTTTAATAAAGCAATTTTTAGTTTTTACGATGCTAAACTTGACATTTACCTTTTCTATTTATTTTTCTACAGATTTTGCTTCAGATGTTCCTCCTAGTTTCACTTTATTATAATGACTTCTTCTAATTTTATTAAAGTTACTGACCCAATTAATTTAAAAAATTGTTATTGGAAACAAACTTATTTTGACATTTATAAAGAGAGTAGCACAAGGTTCCTGGGACTTAAAATTCAATCCAACCTGAAATGAGATATACATGTGAATAATGTTATCAAAAGTCTAAATAAATATATCTATTTATTCTATCAAATTCAAAAGTATAAACAAATATATTTATTTTTTCTATCAAATTTGAGGTTTTCTGACAATGATGCAAAATATAACAATATTTAAAGCACTTGTCTTTACTAAGTATAACTATGGTATTGAAATATATGATAATTGCCAAAACCAAGGATGAACTAAATTCAAATTCAAAATAAACTACTAAAGATACTATTCTTCTATAAGTAAAGATATGATACAATTTTCTTTTTTTATTTACTAAAAATTGAGGACAATTTTAAGCTCCATTTAAATCTTCAAATTTATAGATTTCTACATCATCCACATATAGTACCAGAAGAATTTTGAAATATCATAGTTAAAAATACCTTTTTATATTCCCATAATACTATTACTAGAAACTGAAGTAACATTTGTTTGAAATACATATCTCATCTTCCTAACCCAAAAATCATTAATAAAGCTTCAATTCAATGGTATAAACTACCAAATGATCTTAGAATTAGGCTAATAAAAAATAGACAAAAATTCAAAGATCAACTATTTCAGTTATTACAAAACCAATACAGGTAGGGTGATCAAACTTTTTATTTTTCATGATATTAAAATTAATTTTACTTAAAATGAGATATTGGTTACTAGCTAGATCTCTTGTGAGCCTCTAGTATCCTTTTAAGTAAGGGGATTTTTTTGTCATTTCTAATTTTTATATTAAAAGCAATCTAATTTTTGATGCCTTTAATTTTATTGACATATATGTACATTTTTATTCTTGAACTTTTATTATCTTGAATTTTATATTTATCAAGTATACATTTAAACCTCTAAATAAATAAATAACTTTTAATATTATTATTATTTAGTCTAGATCCAAAAATTGGCATCAAAATCTGCATTAAAGCCAAGGACAAGGTTTAATATATAAATTACCCAACTTAAATCAAATTTACCACCCATTGATGAGTCAATTAGCAATCAATAGTATTAATTTTTAAATATGTGTTAGCTAGAAAATTTATATACTTATAATTACATATATATATTTGTAGCAATGTTATTATTGTATTAAGCATTTCAAATAGATTTTAATTTTTTTACTAATAGTCTATAAACTAAAAAAAATAATAATAATTTAGGCTTCTCTTCATAACAATATTAAAAATTATAATAAACATTAATAAAAAATTTAATTATTGCACTTATTCAATAAAATCATAGAAAAATAAATTCAATATATTTATAACTATTATATAATAAAATAGGCAAATTAAAATAGTTATTGCTTTAATCTATATCCCTATATTGCCAGTATATTAAATATATGCTCTGTGGTAGCAAAGATACCTACCTTGCTGGGCAATAGAATAGGACACATGCCTAAGCCTAACCCTGCCCTAGTCTTTTATTTTATGATATTTTCTGTGAAAGGCTTCTTTCTGCATGAAACGGCCATTTCACACCATTTTTAGCCACCTTGACCTCGATCCTGACAACTTGACCTCGACCCCGACCTTGGAGGTCGACCTCGCCCCCCCCCCCCTATGTTATCCACAGGTTTGAAGTGGTCACCCATGCAAAGTTTTGGGTCGCTGGCACCAACAGTCCGCCAGCTCACCCGGAACACACATACAGACAGACAGACAACTTGACAAATATATATAAGATGAAATGCAAGCTCTATGCTGGGAATAGTATTGTCGACTATACCTTTTAGAATAAAGTACTATTTCAGAAGATATCATGTTAATTAAAAATATTTGCTATTAGTTTGTCATAAATTTACCAAAACTATATAAATTAATCCAACCAAAAAAGCTAATACATAATTAAAATCAATAAATTTTGAAATTTTACAACAATGATTCAATCTTTTTCAGCATTGGATATATATCTGGTACTAAAAATAAATTTATTTCCAAAGAAATGACCAATAAATTAAATATTGCTTATATGCCAACAATGGCTTTGCCTATAAATGCAATAGACTATATGCCAGCAATAGCTTTGCCAATAAATAGAATGCAAGCTATATATAGGCAATAACATTCTTAGTGTATAGAATATATGAATTAAAATTTTTAAATGTTTAT
Source organism: Nematoplana nigrocapitula (assembly GCA_032274565.1). Taxonomy (NCBI): domain Eukaryota; kingdom Metazoa; phylum Platyhelminthes; order Proseriata; family Nematoplanidae; genus Nematoplana; species Nematoplana nigrocapitula. The sequence continues at coordinate 6,650 of JAUYWV010130557.1, forward strand.
TATAAATATAATCATAATTATCATTTCATCAAATAAGAATATTACATACATATTTTTTATTTATAATTATGATGTTATTAAATTTATACCGAACTATTTATAATTTGCAAAACTATTATATATAATTACTAATAGGTTGTATTTTAACAATTTATTTTGTATTTATTAATATATACAGTATATATATATATTAATATGTAATATTTAAGTATAAATAGAAAATAATTTTTTTATCAAAAAATATTTTCATTTCAGATTTTCAACCTCAAAACAAACTTTACTTTGGCCTCAACATTCATTCTTTTCAAGGTAATTTTTGTTAAATTTTTCTGAAAAATACAGAATTAAAATCTGTAGTCTATTTTAATATAAACATTTTCATTATCACAACCTATGGATAATCCAAGATTAATATTTTTAAATTAGTACAGGGCCAAGGAAGAGGAGTAAATGGATGAAGTAGACTAATTATTATATGCTTGAATATGGTAAAGGTGACATTTTAAACTTTTTTTGTTAAAATCCAATTTTTAAAAGGTACATCAACACTTAAGATTTGTCTAAAATGGCTTTTTAGTGTGAAATTGTGCATTCTTATAACTATCTATCTTTTACCTATATGCTAATAATGTTTAATGTGCATTTTATATATTATTGTATGCTGTTCGCTAAGTGAGTTAGGACCCCTGTGGTATGTGACAACATGATGTCTTTGCTTCCAAGCATGTGTTTGCTGATTCATCATTGGCATAGCAGATAAGCAAAATAGTGTTACTATACTGTACTTGTGCTATGGTATAGCACCATTCTTGGAAAAATGAGCTGTTAACTGAGTTCAAATGAGTTAGTGAGTATGTTGCAAAGTTTGATAAGACTTTGAATAAGATCTCACAAAGGGCACAAATGGTCCTCATTTTAAGGGTTGAGTATGAAAAATAAAAGAAAGTAGTAACATGATACTTTGACTCATATTTTATTGCTTTTATTAGTTTATGTTTTAAAGACAGTATGTGAGGTCACAAAAGGTTTTAAGACTAATTAAAAATTTAGTGTTAGTGTTTTAGTCTTAGAACCTGCATTAAAAACTTTATAAAGTTTTAGTGTTAGTGTTAATTTTTTTGTTTCAGAGAAATATTTATGGTGTGTCCAAACTATGCGGATTTTCAGTTGTACAACTCAAGTTGTGTGATAAAGTTGTACAACTTTATATTTTCCAATTTTTAATGTTGTGCAAAATCCAACAGGTTCTATTCTTTGCACGACTTTTATGGACTACAACTACATGTTGATGTAAAAATATATTACCTTGCATGACACACAGTCTTGTTCTGGGGGATTTAGGCTTGGAAAAGTATCATGATAAAATTAAACTAAAGACAGAAGTTGATTTACCTCAAATGAGCTTAAAATTAGTAATAAATAGTGTTACTGTACTTGTGATATTAAGTTCTAAAAAATATATAGTATCGCTTTTTTTGTTTTATATTTTTTCATTTTATATAGAATTATAAGTCATATAATTTAAATGAATAAAAAATATAAAATATTTGTTCATATGTCTATTTCATTAGATTTAAATTATCTATATTATAATATTAAAATGTCATGCATTTTATAAAAATGGAAAATATCATATAAAACATAATATTCATATTTAATCTAATATTATATTACAATATATATTACTCATATGAAATTTGTAATTCATAATATAATATTTATAAATTATTTGTATAACTATAATATTCCTTTAATATTTGTATAATATTCATATAATAGTTACATATTAATCATAAAACATACTCATAATATTCATATAATTGTTACATATTAATCATCAAAAAATACATATAATATTATTATAATAGTTACATATTAATTGTGAAACATACGCATAATATTCATACATAGTTTCATATTAATTGTAAAACTTCGCCATAATATTTAGATAAAATTCACATAATATTCATATATCATTATAATTTAATATAATAATAATGTATAACATGAATAATAAAAAACACAATATACAATAGTAGTTAAAATATACAATAGAATACAATGTATACACTGTTTACAATATAAACATTTTTATTAAAATACAAGGTAACTGAATGGGTTGCTTTCCAAATCCAAGACAAAAGTTGCATAACAAATCTTATGCAGTTGGGCACTCTAGGACAGTCTAGGTTGTACAACAGTTGGACAGAAAAATTTTTACAACAAAATCGCTTAGTATGGACACACTTTAAAGGTGTCATCAGTATACTGGAAAATGGGAAAGTTGATTGATGTGCTAGATAATTTGAGAGAGGAACATAAATCTTTTTTAAAATACAATAAGTTCAATAAAACATGCGATATCAATTATACCTGTAGCTGTTGTATGAACTTCATTTTTTAGTGTTAAGCATACAAGTTTACTATGTGAATTCGTTAACACTAACACTTTCTGCGGCTTAAAACCTGGAAAAGTTTAAAAACGATAGACTTAACACTAGTAACACTAAAACTTTACTTACTGTAGTTTTAATCTAAAACTTTGAAGTGAGGTCACTATAGGTTTTAAGTTTAGGGTTAACACCAACACTAACACTAGCGTTGAAACTTTTTGTCACCTCACCTAGTATGTCTTTTTTATTTTTACACTGTTTAGTTTTATATGTTGTTTATTATATTGATCATGTATCATGTTTTTGTATAAGGAATACGAAATTAAATTGAAAAAATGTTAAACTGAATTTTTATTGAATATACTTTAATATACTTGAATTCTTTTCATAAGCTCATGTCACCACCCTGAATTACCGATGCCATAAAAAATGAACTTATGCAATTGTTCATATGCGTTCTATGTACTTTTTATCACATGTAATCATACATGTTTTTCTTTTAGAATTACATTTATTGAGATATTACTTCAACTTTTCAATACTATAAATTAGTTTATACTTATTCTTATAATGTCAAAAAAGTGTTATGTGATAAAAAATATCCTACAACTTACCTTTTGTGAATGTTCGAAATATGTACAACTAATAAAATCTTCTAACTCCATCCCTCGATTATTGTTCAACAAAATCAATCTCACCCCATGATCCAAATCTGTATACTAATCATAATATACATTAAGCAACACCAACAATGACAATCTATTCTTTTCTGTTCCATACTTGCGCTAATATAGGTACTCACAAATTTGATAATGAAGTCTCTCTTTCTGGTTATTCGAGGTCTTAAGAAGCAGCCCAATCGTGTGTAGGAAATCCCTCACCTGAACTGAGTCATTGCTGAATATAGAGAAATCGGGAAAGGATCCCATCAGCCCATATAATGACGATTCTGCTACCGCCATTTTCCAGATGGTCATTGGATAGGCTAGGGCCATGGTATATTTCCAGGGTCTTTGGGGATGGGAGTATAGAGGGCAGTGTGAATAGGTTGGTTGTGGTTTTCCCACAGGGGAGGGTGGACAGACCAGCCTTTGAGGCCACAGGGAATTAAAACAACAATATGAGTAACTCTGGATCACTTGAGTTCATCCCATTGCTAAAACAGTCAAGAAAGGGTGATCCTATAGCTGCTATCGATTTACTGCTTACAACGGAGGTCTGTTTGCTTTCCACTGACAGAGTGGTGTTAGTGACTACTTGATGAAATCTTCCTGTACACAGTATGCTGTAAAGTAATTATTCGTTTTGTCTCTTGTTTCCAGCTTGTTGAGTGGTCGGATTCCTGTTCTTCGCGATGAGACTGGAGCAGTGAGTGCATTCCTCCTTCTCTGATATACCCTATAGCTATTCTGTATACATTCAGAAGGTATTGTCTAGGCGTTGGTGACGGAAGAGCGATGTGTCATCTGGTTCTATTGATCACTACAGGATCTGTTTCATCTCACAGATTTTTATCGATCGCGATCCGGATTTATTCTCGGTAATCCTCAATTATCTGCGAACGAACGATCTCAACCTGACAGGAGTGGACATTAGCGCCATACGTCACGAGGCGGAGTACTACGGACTAGTGTCCCTGGGTAAGTGCACGTCTGCGTTTGCGTTGGTATGGGCCGTATTAGAGTTCGGGTTTGGCTTAGGGTTACAGAGAAGATTTGGGGGAGACTCGTCTCAGAAAAGACTATGAGTAAAGGGAGGTCGATGTGATGGAGGTAGGCGGCAAGGAGGAGAGAGCTGGACAGTGACGGAGGAGGTGAATGAGATATTGGGGAGACTGGTCGCAGGAGGGACAAGAATGAGAGGTAGCACGGTCGATGTGGTGGAAGCAGAAGGCAAGGAGGAGAGAGCTGGACAGTGAAGGAGGAGGTGAAGGAGATCTTGGGGAGACTTGTTTCAGGAGGGACAAGAAGGACAGGGAGCACGGTCGATGCGACGGAATCGAGACCGCAGCCGAACATCAGCACCAAGTCCTCCGCCTCCGAGGAGGCGACAGCAACGCCGACAGCGCCCCAGAAAGAAGAAGGAGAAGGACACGAAG
>JAUYWV010130568.1:0-11139 GCA_032274565.1 Nematoplana nigrocapitula
ATCTTCAGCAGACGAAGCTCTACATGGTGCTGTCTCTACATCTTCAGCAGACGAAGCTCTACATGGTGCCGCCTCTATATCTTCAGCAGACGAAGCTCTACATGGTGCCGCCTCTATATCTTCAGCAGACGAAGCTCTACATGGTGCTGTCTCTACATCTTCAGCAGACGAAGCTCTACATGGTGCCGCCTCTACATCTTCAGCAGACGAAGCTCTACATGGTGCTGTCTCTACATCTTCAGCAGGCGTCGAAATTGTGGAGGGAGAAACCCCTAAGGAAAAAGAAAGTGATGGTAACAGTCTCTGTACATCTGGACTAAATTTCAGTTTTCCGTTATTTGTTCCGGTAAAATTAATAATATACTCTATCTTGTTGTCGAAATACGGAAAATAAAAAACATGTCATCTGCAAAAATTCCTCCTATAGGATTAAAATAGTTGAAATCACATCCGCTAAATTAAAATCTCATCATTTGAATAACAATTGTAAAACGGGTGAAAACGTGTAGTTACTTGTTCACTGACTCTGCTGAATCATTTTGCTCACAAACGGAGTGGTTATTGCCATGAAATGAGCACTTCAATCTACGACAGAATTTGTCCAGTTAAGAGAATGCGCTGTTCATTTGGGAGTTAGTTTATTGCTAAAATAGTTTATTCCCACTTAATTTCTGGCGTATTTGTTGTTTGGTTGGTGTGTGATTCTGTTTTGTTTTTTTACAGTTGAAGAAGTCGATTAAAAAGAAAGTAGGCAGGCGGAAAACAGGGAGTACTTTATGAATTCACTTGTGATATCACAGGGAGTACTTTTCGAATTCACTTATGTCATCACAGGGAGTACTTTCTGAATTCACCTATGTCATCACAAAAAGCAGGCAGGCGGAAAACAGGGAGTACTTTCTGAATTCACTTATGTCATCACTGAAACTTTCAATAGCAATCAGGGAGTACTTTCTGAATTCACTTATGTCATCTCTGAAAACTTTCAATGGCAATGATGAAATCAGGGAGTACTTTGAATCACTTATGTCATTACTGAAAACTTTCAATGGCAATGATGAAATCAGGGAATACTTTCTGAATCACTTGTGACATCACGTACCGAAAACTTTCAATAGCAATGATGATTATGCAGCGCCGGTGATTGTAGGGGGCCTCAACTTAATATTATTGTCGGACACAATCAAAGAACATATTCAACGCCCCTAAATTTAAGTCGTACATATATGCAATGCATAAAAATAATGTACTACTTTTGAAATTATTCAATCGGAACATTTCTTTAGATAACATCCGGCAAATCAAAATAAATTTGAGGATACACTAGGTAGGTAACGATGCTTGAAGACTTCAGATAGTCGAAGTATGATACTTTGCCAGGATAATAATGTCTTCAATATCTGACGGACAAATTTGACCCTATTGCTGTCCCCCAATCAATAAAAAGTGTAGCGCCGGCGCTTTAATTAGTCACGCATCAAGTACGTACACCTAGTATTCACTTATTACTCTTGTAATGATATGATGGAGCGGGTGCGGTGCCCCTGGCAGATAATGGATGCCACTTTGTTGCGTACATTAGAGTGTAATCATAGATAGACCAGAATCAGGGCGGTGCTGTATGATAGGTGCTATGATTGAACATTTCAGTAACGCATGATCTGAATTGCATACAATAAATACAGTCGATTGTAGGTACTGTGTAGTGTGACCGGGAATTTTCTATCCGCTTGTCGACTGACTTTCCACTCGTGCACCCGATCAATTAGCACACACACAAAGCTACTCCAGCACAACACATACACACATCTCCGTTGAATATTACACAACACAGCCGTCTCTGTGCTGCCTGCTACTCTAACTCTTGCGTACTCTGGGACCTATCGGGTACACATCTACAGTATACTTATGCTTGAGGGATTCGACTAATTTCGGTTGCGATCATCTCCGCAGAATACACGAACCTGCTTTGTTGTGAAATTCGATGCACACAGACAAATCTACAGTTCTCGTCTGGGAAATGCGACCTACTGCGTTGGCAGTCTACAATAAACAATACATGTACCCCTCCTCTAGTGAACAAATTGTTCGGAATATAGGCACGGTTATCGCTTAGCAATCGGTGAAAGCATAACAGCTATGGAACAAGTTTGTCAATTCAAACACTCTTGAGTTGCGCAATCCATGAAAAATGGCTATATGGCCAAAGTGAACAAACGAGACTGCGTGGGCCTCGCGTCAAATGAGTTGTCAAACTATGCTTAATTGCTCCTTTCACAATCCATAGTAATGTCAGTCTAGCTGTATGACTGTGTGGCTTGGACATACAGTGGAGAATGGAGGAAAAACTGATGAGTCAGTTGGCACGAGAAATCCTTGTGATATGAAGTAGTGTGAGAGCTAGTAGTTATCAGTACACAAAAATTATCGATTGATCCAGAGATGCATCTTTTATACTACTGTATAACTTTTGGCGAATTGGTAAATTATTGTAATGGAAGCGAGTATTGGGCGTCAGTCAATTTAACAATTTTCTCCATTCGTGCAAATAGTCTTCACTTTGTTAGTGGAGGTAATGAAGTCACAGAAAAGTCTGAGGTGCTGCATGCGTAACACGGGGAGAGTTTCTGACGGGGAATTTCTCATCCTGTCGTTTGTGCAGACTGTGGGGTCCATGATCGATCTATCGAACGGTGTCTACTCCATAGCTGCCGCGATGCCCCAGGAATCGGACAAACGACCTATGGTGAGGATCGCCTTCTGCTCCGGGACCAAACTCTATCTCCTCAAAATGGAAAAGAAATAACAGTGAAATACGGTCCTCTCCCCCCTTGCCCACCATCCAGCAGATTCACCCCCCCCCCATTCTATCCCAACCCTATACCGACCTCGCTGATCTTTCCCGATTACCAGCCACCAACGTCAATTATTATAATCATGTCAATTTGTTACAAAAATGCTGGATACAATTTTTACGTTGTTTTGCAACCAGTCAGACTTTCATCAAACTGAGAAATAGCATACTCATTTAATAGAGTAGATTAGTCAAAATGTTTTCATTTTTGTGAATAGTACAATTACATTTAATTTTGAAGTTTTTTAAATAATCTCATTTAAAGTAAATTTTGTGGGAATTTAGAATTATACTACTTAAAAGTAGAATAATTATTTTTCTTGTAAATTTGATTTTCGAAATGGAAACAGTTTGCAATTTAGCCCGAAATATATTTTACGCTTATTATTTAGCCCCTACTGACTGGAATTAGTCGTCCTCACTAGCTCTATTTAACATATATCGCAATGTTTGACCTTTACCTAGATCTGATTGATATATATCTCTCTCTCTTCGGTCGCCTAGGTATCGAGGATGGGATTGATATACTGCGTATTATTTTATAAGCGCCTCTGTGTCGGAGAAGCTTATGATTATCATTGATATATTATCCTGCCTTATCGGTGACCTGAGAGATACCGTCGATGTGTTCTGTTGTGTGAAAAAGTCAGAAAATATCGATACAATTTGACCGGCTAATTTTAGAATAGCCGATGGAAGAACTATATTTCCACTCTTATGCATCCCAGTGTCTTCAAACTGTTCGCTGTGTTCCGTCCGTCTGTTTCCTATACTGATTTATTGTTTATTTGCTGGTTGAACTTTTTTCTCATTAAATGCCGTCCAGTTTTATTCGAGAAATACTCTAACTATATATTATTTCACTCTTCATTTTTTCTTCTTTTCTACCGCTTATTTGTTGTTCTCTTGCTATTATATGATTAGGCGATCGAGAGTTCCAGTAATTGCTTCCTGTTATATTTACCCCTATTCAAATATGAGTATGGTGATATATATATCTGGAATTTCAGTCTATTATAACATGCTGTTATATTTGTTCACTTTACATTTGGGGAAAAGTTTGGGAAGAAATATTGGGCCGCTGTCATTTTATACGAATGAAAAGTGTATTTTGCCTTAAAGGACAAATAACCGAAATGTATTTTATTTATTACTACCATTGTAGAGAGTAGTATAGTGTAATATTTGCGAATTTATTATTAGAAGTATATGATAACTGTTGCTTCGCGACTCGTAGATTCTGGCTATTTCACTCCTGAAATCAGTCGGTTATTCAATTTTTTTCTTTCAGAGAAGTATCCAAAACAAATATACACTTAAGCGGAATAAACACCAACACTTAGGAACACTACGTATCAAAAATATTGTTCCCAAACCGCTCTGGAGGCTTTCGTTTGCGTTGAGGACGTTCAGGCAAAACTACCTCCGGTTCTACATTGGGCTCTTCGTGCTGCTGGGGAACTGCACGAATGTCAGCTACATGACGAGGGATGCCATTTACCTCCACGTTAGTTGACGATTTCACCCCCGTCACTGTGCCCAACGGCCACCTGGAGGTACAACGTGCGCCATCTGGCTTTACAAATACTAGGTCACCCGCAGCAATGTCACCATCATCATCAGCCTGACTGTCGCCACTGCAAGTTACACAGGTTTCAAGACCACCATTGATTTTCGGAACTCGCCATGCGTACCGATGCAACAGATGTGCAGGAACCGATTGAGCTTCTGTCCCGTCCTTGGGCGTGACGTTGTACCAGTAAACCATGTCCAAAGGGTTGGAATTCGTCCGAGCAGCCATACGCTTGATGGTTCTGTGGTTTCTCTCAACTATTCCATTCCCCGACGGGCGGTATGCACACCTGTATACTGCCTGAACTTGCCACTTGATCAGCAACGCCCGCAGCCTCTGTGAACGGAAGGCGGCTCCATTATCCATCAGAACCTCTGCTGGTGGCCCTCTCTCCCGAAACAACTGCTCCATCTCGGCCTCAATGGACTCCGCATTCTCATTGCGAATCCGACGCCACACGGCAAATCTGCTTGGACCGCAGTCCACCAATGTTAGATAAGCAACACCATTGTAATGAGTTACGTCGGCCGCCAGACGCCACCATACTTCATTCGTTGACAAATCTCCTTTTTCCCAGATCACGGGTGCTGGGTCAATAGATCTACATCTCTCACACGAACTAACCACATCTGCCACCTCCTGGCGCGAAGTATGAGGGTCCTCCAACCTCGCCAAATAGAGAGTACGATCAATTCCCAAATGATGTTGGTCATGCACTTTCCGCACCACGGACACCGAACAAACGTTACTAGTGCACTCCTTGATCCGCACTGTCTCCAGCCATCTGAGAGGAACTCTTGTGAGCACGTCAGCCTTATTGCGTACAAACTCCACCCACCGCACCGTAACCTGCAGTTCATACTCTTCACAGAGCTCCTTTGCCACGGTCAGGTGCCTTGATTTTATGACTGTCAAATAGAGTTGCATTTAACCACCAAAACACAGTCGCAGAGTCCGTCATCAACTCAAGTTCACTCATCTTCCACTTGGTCGCCAGGTTGAGGCCCTTCAACACAGAATCCAATTCGGCCATGTTGATGTGGCGCCGTCATCTTTCTTGCGTAACCAAGCTCCGTTCTCCACAATGGCACCATCGACCTCCAACGCACAGCCTAGCGCCAGGGAGCTCGCATCACACCACAGGCGGCCCTCCGAAGACGTCACCCGCCAGCTGCCACCAACAGGATCCTTTTCCGTTACACTCTGCACCAGTTCATTCATCAGTTCACGAGTCCGCTCGCCGATACTGTCCTCCCATTTGGTGCCCTCACTGTGACGCTTGATGAAGCTACTTGCCACTCGCAGGCAGCCTGCCACCGGGTAGTGTCCTACCAACAGTAAACCAACTCGCGTTTCGTCACCAAATCGCCGATCAGTGGGATCTCGTTGGCGCGCCTCCAGACAAGCTCTCCTGCAGATTCGCTCTCTACGTGGAGCCCTAGCACCTTGCTCCCCGGGAATGGCTCCGGCGGCTTCGTCCGGAGACCATAAAGAGCCAAATGTTCTACCACAAAACTGCTGCTGACCACATCTTTGTTGACGACAATGTCATCCGTGTAATTGTCTGTACCAACTCTAATTTCTTCGTCCAGGGAACGTACTTTCGCCAAAATCGAGGACATTATCTTCGACGCACAATTCAGACCGAACCCCAACCATGTTAGATAGAACTGCTTCCCCTTGTACCTGACAACTTGGTGTTTCCATAAACTACGATCAATGTGAAGCTGTATAGAAGCCTTACGCCTTAGCAGAGCAATGTTTTCTCCAACTCGCCTCCACTTCCGCAAAGTCTCGTCACAAACGTCGCTAGAACCCGGGTGACTGGACACAAATTGGTTGAGCTGACGGAAATCCAACACGGGGCGCACTTTATCCTTATTCGTCTGCACCACAACCATCAGGGGCAACACTGAGTCTACCTTCTATTTCTCCGGGACAGGGTAGAGTATATCTTCCTCAATCCAAGCTTGCACCTCCCAATCAAACTCCTCCAACACGTCGGCACCAACATTGTAACAATCCACCTGGTTATGGAGATCAGACTCTTTTCCAGCGCACCGTCCACCTCTGCCCGTCAAACGCAGCATAAAGATCTACTTCGTCTAACTCCAAAAGCTGCCCTCCTTGAAGTGCTCGATACACCGCCACCACAGGTGCAGCTACCCCAAACACTGCTCTACCATGCACCACGCTCACACCACCCAACTTGTCTATCACGTCTATCCCAAGCACCACATCAAAATGAGTAAACAGGCTATCTAACACCAAACAATGTACATAAAGTTCCTTACCACACACAGTCAATACCACTGTAGTCACGCCACACTTAACTTCCGCGCCGTTGACCGCCACCACACCACCAGAACAAGGCCGGACTTGGTTCACCAACCTTCTGGCGACGATAGTCTGAGTACAACCAGTGTCTACGAGCGCTCGGACGGACACCTCTCCCACCAACACAGTCACCAAGGGGAGCGCCTTTACATCAGAGGAGGACCCACTGGCGCAGGCGGTCCTCCTTTCTCGTTTCCCGGACAGCTGCGAAGCACATGCCCGTCTTCACCACACCTCCAGCAGGTAACCGTCCGCTTCTTCTGCTTACAGTATTTCACCGGATGATCACCACCACACTCATAGCACGCCATCTTCTTGCGCACCTTCTCGTCCTTGACCTTGCTCACGGCAGCCATCGCACCATGTAGTCGGTTGCCCATGAGAATGCGCGCTTGTTCAGCCACCTCCGCCAGGGTGTTCGTAGAGATTTGCGCACTGGCCCGCAGTTGCGCAGACACGTCGGCGGGCAAGCCACAAATGAAGGCGCATCGAATCAGGTCGTCGCTCTCCACCATGGCTAGTCGGGCCAAGCGCCGCAAGTCCGCCAGGAATACGTCCACAGCCTCACCAGGCCCCCACGACCGTTGTCTAAGGCTGTCGTATGCGCCAAATCTGTCCTGTGCAAATGCAGATAGCAGCGCCTTCTCAATCTTCTGTGCGCTTTCTTTGTCTTCTTCTGTCAGTTGATCAAAGACTGCAAACGCGGCCCCTTCCAGATATAAAGGCAAAAAGTTTTGCAACTCCTCAATCTTCTTCAATTTGGCCACTAACTTAATCTTGCGCAGCCAAATGGACACTTCAACGCCGCCACTGCCGTCAAAAGGCCGAATCATATCCTGCAGTTTCTCCATGGCTCATAAATCACAACTGCCGCGATAGCTTGTTGAGAACACAACACAAAACTATTCAATCACTCTTTATTGAGACCACAGGAATTTACAATCATTTAGTGATTCAGCTAAGCCGTTGCTACTAGTTAAATTCAAATTCAAATAACAAATCAATATTCAAAACCGTAGCAAGCTAGCGAGAAAAGTATGTAACAAACAACTAAAATGAATACATATACAAAACGCAGAAAAGCACCCAGGCGCCCAAACAGTTCACATATACAATATTTTTTAAAGTTTATTTAGTTCTACTAAAAATGGCCAATGATAATAACATACCCAACTTATTATTCATCCTCCATTAATCTAAAATGAAAAAAAACACGCATTAAAATAACATTCATACATTTACTTTTTATTTGTCTAGAGAGTTTAAAAATCAGTAATTGAAAAAGTTTCCTCATTCAGTTCAGTAGAACGAAAGTCATAGACATCATAGGTATATAACTAAAGTTTACGTGTGTTTTTTTTATTGGCATTAACTAAAGATTTACATAACGTTGCACATCTGTCTTTACAGTATATATCTGGATGGCCACAAAACTAAAAATGTGTTTACTCTTACTGGTCAAATTTCATGTACATGAAATGGATCATTTAAAATAAAATTAATGGACAATAATAATAAATATGTAAATAAAAGCAGGCAAATATTGTTAACAAGATGTACTTGCAATGTTGTTTCTTTGCAGTTTTAAGCAGGAGATTCTTTGCAATATCATCAAATACTAATGGATTTCTTCACATTAAATTATAAAATTTGTGTATGAATATTTTAAAGAATCGACACCTGGCTATCAAATATACACACAAATTTTACAAGTGGCCGATCTGATATATGTTTCATCCATTGTCAGCATCCTTATATGAATGGACAGACCTGATGCAACCTTGTCATGCTGATATTAGCAAAATTGTAGAATTAGAAAAACATAGATAAGTTGGTACATTGAACCTTGTGCATAAAATGCCACCTGGACTGTTTGAAAACACAGGATACTTAAAAAATTCAACAACCAATTTGACTAAAAAATCACTACATTGGTTGAAATTTTTTTAAAACCTGTTACACCTCTACTCTGGGTTGTCAGTGAATGAGCAACTGAGCAATGAAACCTGTTACATCCCTACTCTGGGTTTTCAGTGAATGAGCAACTGAGCAATGGAACCTGTTACATCCCTACTCTGGGTTGTCAGTGAATGAGCAATGAAACCTGTTACATCCCTACTCTGGGTTTTCAGTGAATGAGCAACTGAGCAATGTAACCTGTTACATCCCTACTCTGGGTTGTCAGTGAATGAGCAATGAAACCTGTTACATCCCTACTCTGGGTTGTCAGTGAATGAGCAACTGAGCAATGAAACCTGTGACATCCCTACTCTGGGTTGTCAGTGAATGAGCAACTGAGCAATGAAACCTGTTACATCCCTACTCTGGGTTGTCAGTGAATGAGCAACTGAGCAATGAAACCTGTTACATCCCTACTCTGGGTTGTAGTGAATGAGCAACTGGAGGGTGGTTTGAAATTGTTCCGCACTGTTCACCTTTGTAAAATATTAAATACTGCAAAGTAGTTATCTGATAATTTTATATTCAATCTTTGCATTGTTTAATTTAGCCATTCTAATAACACATCAAATCTACAATTATATATTTCTTGTGTTAATTGACATACTATTTAAATTTTTCCAAAAATGGCATTTTCAGCAAGATGTCATAAAAACCTTTTCCTTATCAGCTTGACATGAACAGTTGTTAAAATGCATGTAAGTGACACCTTTCTATATTGATTAAAAATTTAAATTAACTACTATGAACTATAATTACCTGCCAAGTCTTGCAATCAGGAAACAATGACACCAGAAGCTGCATTGAAATACGAAAATACCCATGTAGAAACCATTAAACCTGAAAAAATTAAATACTATAATTAAAACCTATTTATTTTAAATGTATTTGTATTAAAATTTTATAAAGTCTCAGATGGTGATGCATTGCTTTTTATCATATAGAATCAATAAATTGATTCGGTGGATGCAAATTTCGTCATAGTTTACATTAAATTGGCACAATCTTAGTATATCAATATAAGGATTAAATAATCCACACACAGCATTATTATTAATACTACTAAATTGACAAAGTGATCAGAGGGCTTGTATAATAATCATACTGTAATCAACATTACAATTTTAATAAGGATTTATGGGGTCACTATCAATAGGTTAAATACTGAGGAAACAGACCTACATTTAGCAAGCAGGGGCTGCATTCCAAATTAAAGAGATCTTGTAACAGATGTCCACATTTGAAAAGCCCATCAAGTAAATGTGCAAAAACATTTCAGTACAAACAACTACACACTTTTGTACTAAGCACAAAACACAGTATGAATAACCTAGCCCTGCTAAGTTCTGTTAACATCGCCTTCTGATTGTTGTTTGGTAACATTTTCCATAGTGAAACATTTGAGACAAAAACACCACATAGTAGCACTTCATTTTGAAATATCCACACAGTGCCATAAAAATCAGTCTTTATTTATTTCTTTTGCTTGCAGTTGGCGTTCCTACTCCTGCTCTTTGTTGAACTTAGTATGAGCTTGAAAACCCACATGTTTGTCCATCAATTTGTTAAAAACCAGGGGGGAAAGTAACAGTGAAATGCAGTTTTTTAAAAACAAACAGTGGTGTAATATAAGCATTTTTAATGTATGTATCAAAACCAATTTTCTATACTCAACTGTACATGTTTAGATTCATACTTACATAGTATTTAATCAAAGAATGGCACACCTGAAAGAAATATAAATAGACCAGGTAACTACTTCAATAAATATTTTTTAAATGAAGTTGTGAAATGTACCAGCATCAGTAACAGTATGTCTCAACAGGTTTTGATTCAGTCGAAAGATGGTAAACCATCATATGCAATTAGTACATTTCAATAATTTGATCACAACATCAGGAAAATGCAACAATCCCTTTTTATTATGGCAGCACTATTATCATAGGTGCAATTAGGCAATAAAAATGGGCAAAGCACACAATAATAAAAGGACAAGTTTTTACAAGAATATTCTTCTGAACCCCAATTCACACAATACATGAATTGCAAACTGATAACAAATAGTTCTCCTGCATGTTGACTGATGCAATATAATTTATCACCAAGTGATAATTAATTTATTAAAAGCACTCTGATCATAACATTGGAGAGAAGTGCTGTGATTATTTTTGTGATTGACAGTACATTCACTGATAAATTACAATTGTAGTTATTGTCGATTCTACTAGTCTACAAAAAATCATGACAAATCAAGTCAAACAGGATTATATTTATAATTTTACGTTTTTATAGAGAAATTAATAAAAAAAACTACTAAATTTATTACATCTGCCCAAAAACTATACTGTACTTAAGAAAAACGAATTTAGATATAACTCACCATGTTCAAAATATATACCAGTCAAATAACCTAAAA
>JAUYWV010130579.1:0-11138 GCA_032274565.1 Nematoplana nigrocapitula
CCAAGCGGTTCCAAAACTTTCTGCAGCATTACAAGCGTAAAAAAAGTGGTCGCAATTTAACCAAAAGGCCTAATTTTCACAGAACATCGTACATATGCCTAAGCCTAACCAAGATGTCCTGACGCCTCGTGTATTCGCACCACCACTCCGAGTGGTCCACAGGACACCGTGTGCGTAGAAACACTGTATCCAAGAGAAGGTGATCAAGTGAGGTGAGGTTTAGACTTTGCAATCACCAATCTCAAAGATGTTTCTAATACTCCATGGCAATGCAACATGTCAGTCTGTTATCATAACAGCGCCATGGGCAGCCAAATAGCACCTGCAAAACATAATTTAATAGTTCCTATTCGGTTATCAAGGGATACATTATTGGTATCCTTGAATAGCCAAAGGCTGATGTGTCATAGTCGAAGATCCCGGTCGCGGTTGTAGTTGGAATGTCTACAGTAGTCTGACATTCCTTTCAAAGTGTTCTATTTTCTTTTTGTGCCTATAATTTCGGGTATTTGGTAAAGTTTGGCACGACATGATCTTGACTTGCGTTTCCCATGTTGGGGATGAGATATTAGCGAGGGCACATTTTTAGCGAAGTTTCTGTGCTTCCACAGTTCGCTTGCCTTGGGCTAGTTTGTTGCATAGAACGCTTTTGGGTAGCCTGTTGTTGTCCATACGTGTAGGATGTGTTCAGACCAGAGGAGCTGCGCTGTTTTTATGAGGGCCTCGGCACTCGGCATTTTGCTTATTTCTTTCATTTTCAGATCATCGCTTTCATTGTCGATTGTGTGTTGTTAGTCCTGACCCCGCTGCTACCATGTCTTAACACACTGCCAGAACACTTTCAGCTGCAACCATTCTTTTTATATTTGGCAGTATATTTTTCTGCCCTTTCAGCTGGCCTTCTCAGTGTTGTCACACTGGGCTACGCCGGTGGTCGATCGTCAACCGGTGATTCCGATCCGAGTTTCCCCATCGCCGATCAGAGTCTGCTTCTTCTGCTGGTTTTAGCCAACCACTGCGTGGGAAATCGCGATATGAAGAACCCCTATCGCGAATCTCTTTTCTCCTGTACAGATAGCGAGGGTAAGTGGCCAGGAATTCGTCGGCTGGGGCATAGTGCCACAAACCCGCTTTTCTGACCCGCTTTTCGCCAAAAATTACTATGATGAAGAAGATGATGACAGTTGTGGTCTTGTCCACATTGGTGTACGACAGCAAGAATTGGACTTCAACCCAAACTACATAGTAAAAGTAAACCCAAAGCTTTTGCGTCTTGGAAAAGATTAGCGAAATATGTGGACGGGAAACAGATGTGGTTATTTTTATGGATACCGTAAGAACGAGAAAATATAATTTGTTTGGCCACCACATATGAGGGACGGGAAAGTGGGAAAAGGAATCATTAAAAGGAACATTGAGGGAGAAAGAAGATGAGAAAACCGAATGAGATCTTGTATGAATAACTTAAAGGATTACAGTGGAGACGGCATTAGTGTATTAGTGGGAATATGTGAAAACTGGTACAGTTAGAAGAGAAAGACATTCCAATGGGTGCACCCACGACCACTCAGGAATGCTCCATACAGCCGCCTTCTCGTGGCGGGGGTGTCTCGATCCGGCAAAGTGCTGCAATCCATGGAACCTCCTACGGTTTCTCAATTTCTCTTCTTTTCTCTCCCTATTCTCTATCTTTCTATTTATCTCGTGTCTCCCTCTCTCTTTCCTCGATTTCTCTCTGTCAGGTGTTCTTCTCCCTGTTTCACTTTACCCTATCTTTGTTTTTATTTTTCTCTTTATTTTTTATCTCCTTCTGTCTGGTTTTATCTCCCCTCTTCATCTTTGTTTTCCGTCACTTTACTATTCTCTCTTTCCTTTCTTTCTCGTTTTCCTCTTTCTCTCCCTCTCTTTCTTCTCCCCTTTCTCCTACCTCTCCCTCTTTTCACTCTCTCATCTCTACCTTTCTCTCTTTTATCTCACCCCATTATTTTCCCTCCTCTCTTCTCTCTCTCTCTCTCTCTCTCTCTCTCTCTCATCTTTCCTCCAAGAGCTCGGGGCGCTGACGCGTCCCTTGACTGCGAATTGCTGCAATAGCAACTCAGAAATTAACGATGTTGATGATTATAATAATAAAATAATTAATACAAGACTCGACCAGTAGTTCTACCTCTGTTTTCCGCTAAACCATCGATGCTCTTGTAATTTATGAACTTTTCCGGGACAGTTAGTGATCTTCTATAGTAGAACTGCATAAAACTCATATTTTATAGAATTGGTAGTTTTGTTGAATGGTTGCAAGATAGATAATATAGTGACTTAGATGAAACGGGTTCCAGAAAATACATTAACACAAATTAAGCTGGAACAGTTTTAGAAAAATTACATAGGCCTCCTTGATTTAGTGTTTGCGTAGCTGTCTGGTTAGTAGATACCCCGCAAATATCCGCGTTTCCAAATAATGTTCATATGGAAGTTGTTTGTGAACGTGACAAATTCAGTCTGTAAATTGTCTTTGAAAGAATCTGTGTTGAAGTAAATCTAGTGTAGCTGGATTTCCTCCTGTTATTATTATTCAGCTGTCTCCGCTTCATCCCACCAGCAGCTGACCAAGAGGAGAAGTCCGCCTGCGCCAATCGAGGTCTGCCAGCCCGCACTTTGTCGAAGTCCTCAACTCCTCCTCGCGCCCTACTCGAAACGACCGTTCCCGCTGGTGCGACATTTCGCGTTGACATGGCGTCTCTCTTCGCTGTCCTCTGCACCAAATTGGACCAGGAAGCGTCCATCCTCCTGCTCTACCTCCTCATGCATCGCAATGCCGCTTTCCGCATCGCTCTGATTAGCAGAAAGGACAGCGACAAAGCGGTAAGTTGGTTGGTTGGTCGGTGTTGCCCCCGGACCCCTCAATTAGCAGGTTCTCCCACCCTCGTGTGTGGTGTCATAGTGTGCAGTCGCAGGCTGGACATGTGTTAGGAGTTCTTGTTGATGAAGTGTATGTAGTGGTTGAGGCGAGGGCAGGAGTTGCTCCTCAGATGAGCTAGGAGCCTCTGTTGTGATCTGTTTAGTGTACCCTTTGTTTGTTTGACTGATTAGTGGTGGTGCAGTGTTGAGTACTGGGTTGGGTGTTAGTGTTTAAAATTGTGTCTTTGACGTGTTTTGTGTGGATGTGTTTTAATATTTGTTTGTAGGTGATGTAGTTGTTGTGTGTTGTATGATGTGGTCGGTGATGTGGTTTTTGTATTTTGTGATGCGGTTTAGTTTGAAAGGGCGTTTGGGGTGGGTGTAAATTTTCGTGTTCTGAAGTGTTAGGAGATTGTTGTGATTGTCGATTGGAAGGATGAGTGTTTCGTGGTGGAGGTCTGTTCTGGGCCAAGTGTGCAACCAGTGGCGGTGCGGAGGGCGTTGTTTTGGATGATTTGTAATTTGTATGTGTTTGTTTTGGCTGTATTTGGTACCGATATAGTTATTGAATGGTCTGTATGGAGTATGGTTTCTTTGCTCTGTCCCCATGTTGTGCCTGTGAGTGCTTTAAGATTTTTGAGTACATTTAATGTGTTGAGTGCGTGATGTTTGAAGAAGGTGAAATGGGTGTAAAACCACACTCCGAGGATTTTCGGGCTTTTGTCGAGTGGAAGCGGTGTGTTGTTGATCTGTACCCTTGGGACATACTATTGCGATTGGTGTGCATCTTGGTTGTGGTCTTGGAGATATTTATGTAATGTTTGGAATGTGAGTTTGTGATCTGTTCGAGGGGGAGATGTGGTGCTGTCATCTGCGTATTGTATTGAGTGAGTGGTTTCGTCTGTGGGTGTTGGCATGTCGTGCATGTAGTAGTTGGGTGTTGGCATGTCGTGCATGTAGTAGTTCAAAAGGATAGGTAAGTCGTCGTGGCAAGCGGATTGATTTCCATTCAGCTCTGCTCTACTCCATAGATCGGTCAGGTTACTATGCGGTATGTGTGAGGTGGGTTGGGGGAGAAGGGAAGAAAAAATCTGGTAGGCGCATTATAGCGGTGTGTGCGCCTAGTGTGACACTTCACCCTTCACTTGAAGTACGTGCATGTATTTAAATGCCAATGTTGGGGTTGGCTAACTCGCATAGGAAAAGGTACTCGTAAGAAAATGTTCTGAATTGTATAGTGACCGCCCGGTCTGGACATCTTAGCTCCAGTTTTAGAGCAGAGATGTATGCAATCGATACAGAACTCTAAGGGATAGAAGCTATGATATGCACTGACAGTCAATCTGCTATCAAAGACAAAAAAATCGCTCCCCTCACTTAGAAAGAGTCCCATTTCAGTTTGTGTCAGCCCACTGCAGTGTGAGCAGACGTCTATGGACGCGAAAGCTACTGAAGTGGCCAGAAATTTGAGCCAGTAAGGAGCTTCAATCAACCTCGCAAGTATCAAGGCACACCCGAAGAAGAAAAACCTACAAAAAATGGTCTTCCAATCTGGTCCAAGCTGGACCTCAAAGATAGAACTCAAACAATCAGTGAAGAACCGCTCAAACTCTTATTTCGCAGCTTACAACAGATGAATACAGATAGTGTGGCATTAGGCAAGAGACTGTCAATCACATCTTCTGGGTATGAGGTACATGCGGTAAAGAAAAAATGGGGCGTGTAGCAGAATTCGAGCAACCCTTTGAGATATACGGTGTTGGCCCAAGATCTGAGTGGCTGGCTGCAAGTCGAAATAGACATACAGTAAACAGTAAAGGATTGGGTGGCTGTTCTCAGGAGACTTCACTGAAGGAAAGAGAGAGCGGCGGAAGGGGTCGGGTAAACTCAAGGGTGGGAGATAGCCCCCCATCCAGCCACCTTCTCGTGGCGGGGGTGTCATGCACCGGCAGGCAAAAGAAAGTGCTGGGAACTCATACTGTTTCAGTAAAGTCAGTAGAAATTATACTTGTGTTATTATTTTGTCATAATTTAATGTTATTCATTTATACCCCCCTCATGTACAGGTGCTTCCAATTCTGAAAATTCTCTACCACGCCTCTCATGACAATTCGCACCAACTCTACATGGCCCTTATAGTACTGCTCATGTTTACAGAAGATGACAAATTCACCGACGTTGCGCATTCCATGGTAAGTAAATCGTTTAAACTCCTCATTTTCACCTGTCTTCCTGTCGAGATACTAGGATTTTGAGAATGGGAACACAGTGGAGCGGCATCCACCAGTATTGGAGAACAGTGATTCCAAATGGATGGATGGCGTTCGGGGTATACTGGATGCAGAAAGAATTTGAAAAGAGGTCGAAAAGCGGATAGGCAAATGAGTTATCAGACCAGACGAAGTTACGGGAATATAGTGAAACAAAAATGTGGGAGTGATTCATGTAGAAGTTTGAGAACAAAATTGTGAGGGAAATGACATTCTCATTGGATCTTTACGGTCAGTCTCAGCGGCGTGTTTTGCCTAACCGTTTTGATTCGAATCTAATTATTTTATTCTTAACTCTTCTCACTTCTTTATGTCACTCGCCTATTGGTGTGCTTTCTGCGGTACGTTACTAGGTGTTGTGTACTGTACCGTACGATTGGTCTAGTAAACCACACAAGAATATTGCGTTGTCGAAGTTGATTGGTGGACAATTTAACCGAGTTTCGAAGTTGTATGAGCGTCATATTATAGAGGAGAGGGAAAGAAATAAAGGGAACCCATTTCTTACAAATCTGTTACATTACTTTACGATTGTTTTTGAAATATATATAATTTCTGTTACTTTTCAGTTATACTTCATTCTGATAGTAGTTTTTTTACCTTTCCGTTTCTGAGCTATTCTAATTTATAATATTTGGTTGTAAATTGCATTTATACTTTATTCTTGTGATATTTAGTCTCTGCGGCAAGTGAATTGGATTACTGAGCGTCAGTTTACCGACATATCACTCGGCAGTTTGATGGTTTTTATTCTAGTACGGACTATTCAGCAGAATCTCCACCAACTGAAGGTAAGCAGTGAGAGATCAGATGGAAAAGGCTAAAATTAGAAGTGATTATTACTTTCGTGGATAACTCGCATTTCCTCTGTTCAGGACAAATATCTCCACACAAATTGCCTCGCAGCTTTAGCCAACATGTCTTCACGATTCCACAGTCTCCATCCCTATACCAGTCAACGGTTAGTGGGGTAAGATTCATTTTCCGTATTTCAATATGGTCCTACTCGGTTAATAGAGTTTTAGTATCCGTCATCATAATTTCTTGTTTTAATTTCCAATACTACTTTTCAGTAGTATAGATTTATTAGTAAATTTTTTAAATTTCGTAAACACATTTCCCATTATATTAATACCTAATAAGTGGAACAATATTTTTGGTTAGCTTTGTTTTCATTAAGCGACTTTATTTTACTCAGTGCAGTCTTTTGTCTGGGGATCAACAAAGATGTTTCAGAGACAGGTGGGTCTTTATGTCTCCGAAGAACTAGAAAGGCGTGGCATCGAGAAGTCACTAGAGGTCAAGCCAAACAGATTTGTGGAGCTAACAAGAAGGGAAGCTGTCGCGGTGCACCAACTAAGAACAGGGAAACATCGATCGTACGAGCATACCTACACAGTATCGGAGAGGAGCCAAGCGTGATATGTCAGGAATGTGGTGAATCAGTAGAATACGTCCTTCATCTTCTCCTAGATTGCCCTGCCTGGACTCTACCACGGCTGACAATCTTCGGGCTAGACATCGGGGCAAAAATGAATGAAGACCATACAAAAGGTCACCTGGTTTCTAAAACAAATTGGTCGCTTGTAGCGACCGGTCGGGTTCCTTGCGACCCGGGCCCTAAAAATAGAAGAAGTCCATAGAACATGCCGAATGGTGTCGTTCTCGGCAACATAGCGTTGTCAGTGACTGTCCTTACTTAGGTTAAGACTGGCAAATCATCCATGCATCGCACAATATTTTTTAAAGAAAATAATCGTCAGAGTACATGCACTCTGCCAATGAAGTTTCTGTTGTGCGTTGATAGAAAGCCAAAATAGATATATTATTTTATAGTTGTAGAGGAATATCCATAAGTTTATCCGTGTGTAAATCTGAATTTCATCGTTGCTTGTCCATGTGCAGCCTCATTCATCACTTGTCCAAACGGCATGCTAGAACGGTGGAAAAGATCAGTCTGGCAGCAGAGTCTGTGAAGTCGGGCGTCTCGCCTTCCACTGCACTTGGCTATTCGGAAGAGGATTTCGTAAGTAATGATTTCCCCCCGTGCACTGCGTAGCAATGCCGTGCGATATTCGGCTATTATAAGTGATGTATATATGTACAAATAGTAAATGTATGTCAGAAATAAACATTTCCAGTTAAAATTTGCGACATAAATCAATTTTCTCAGTTAATAAACTCACTTTATTGTTTATTGGATATATATAACAATAAATTGGCGTTCAAATTTTTTGTTTACATTGAAATTTATTTAAACAAAGTATTCACTTTAACACTAAACTCTATTTTTCGATATCTTTCATCGTCATTTTCATCAAGGATTCTTCCATCAAAAAACGTTCAGTAAGCCCATTTATTGGTAAGAAGCATTTTAATAATTTCGCCATTTTAAAAATATATCCTACGTTGTACAGTATTGTTCATTGATTTTCGTGGTATAGTTGTTGATACTATTCTATGGAACAATTTCGAAATAATTGTTATTTTCCAAAAAAATGTGATGTAACCGATGAAACAACATATAATAATTAAATTAAAATCTTTCAATAACCATCGTGGGATTTTTCATTTTATCTCCTCTGTTGAGATTGGAAAGTGGTGAAAAATGCAACTCTTTCCTGTTAGTCTGAAATATCTGTTGTGAGATGTAGATGGCAGTTCAATGTCCTTTGTAATTCCACAATAACTCTGCTATTTTCTCTGAACGCTTTTAATTATGAACAGAGTTGATTCTCTTGTTGTAAATTTCTATAGATGCGTCGCTTTTATCGTTTATAACTTCTTTAATTTGATCGTTGGGTATATCATTCTCTTTTAGCCAAGTGACAAGTGATGCCCGAATGAAGTGATTTGTGTCAATTTTATTAAGATTGGTTTCGTGTGAAATAGTTTTCATTTTTCAATTGAATTGGAAAGACGATTTTCTAACCAGGTTTTAAATTCCGCAATATTGATTCTTGTTTGCTTTGTGGTAGAAAGTTTTCACGTCTTTGTTTTTCAATACCATGAATCCTTTTCCGCTGGTTCACGCTTATATCTGCTAGATCATCATTTGAAACGGCATACCGGCTGTATTGATTAATATAATTTTCCTCATTCAACTCAGCTAAGGAGAAGTTTGTCAGAAATTCACGATCTTCGCTATCTAACCCAGTTATGTTTCCAATTCGAATGTTATCAAGCATCTTTGAAACAAAGGTGACAATAAGTGGATTAGGTTTATGAAATTTACATTTTCAATCAACGCCGCCTTCAAATTATGCAGTATTATCTACACTGAAAATAGAGTGAAAATTATTTAAGTTTGCTGTATATTTGCAATTAACGGTGAGTTTATTATCCTATCTATAATTAGATAAATGTGTGTATGTATGTATGTCTGACCGGTATTTTTCTCCCAACTCAATGACGGATTTGATTGCTTGATGACTCAAGACAATGCTACGCCAATGGGTAACATAGGAAAATTAGCCACGAGATGCAAAATGTCTAATTGAGAGGCCCATAGCAGAAAATACCCCAAAAACATGTTTTTGCTGCGATGCTAAATCAATATGCTGCCGGAATTTGAATTCTGCAGTAGCCGATTTATAAATTTGAATTCTGCAGAATAAGCGATTATTGATTGCAATGCGAAATGAATCAACTAGGAGAATGGAGATTGCTGCGATGCTATATCAATATACTACATAATTCAAATTCCTTATTATAGATAGGATTACTAACGCTATACGGGTAATCCTACTTGTTATTGTTAATTGACGTTTAATATGAATAATTTTCAATAATTATTATTAGTTTAATATTTATGCGTAGAATTCAATTTTAATACTTTTATGAAACGATAATAACGCCAATAAATTTCCAGGTGGGCCGCACTATACAAATTGACCCATATACTTCTAGCACAACAAAAATCAATATGTTGTACAAATTGTATTTATGCAGCAAAATGTTAAAATATTTTACGGCACTTTTTATTTTGTTTTAATATTGTTTGCTTATATCGCTTTCGTGTTTGTAGATAATGTGATTTCGTTGATTATAAGAAAATAAGTTCAGTTTTGCCAGTTGATACTCCCTGTCACAACAATGGCTTTGATAGAAATCATTAACTTTCCGCTATCACTCTTCACTCCAGTGTGTTTTGATCTAGAAACTAAAAAAAGATTCTTTATGTAAAATCAAAACAAATTTTATAATTAAACCCGCCATTTAATTTTTCATTGGAAGATATTTAAATAGTCTGCTTTGTTATACTGTTGTAAGCGTTGATTTGCTTGTGAATCCTTGGTATTGAAATAACTCAATTTTTAGAATGCACTAAATGCGTACATGACCCTAGGGAATTATTGATATTTACGTTGTAAAGAACTTCTGAACTGTTTTGGAATGAAGACCTATATCTATCACTATTACTATACTATCAATCTGTGGACACGAAGCGTGTTACTGTAATGACTGGTATATCATGTATTTACGCGAATCGAAAAATGTGTTTGTTTGATTAGAATGATCGTAAGATGTGATTAAGGAAAGTGACTTTACTCAATAGAAAGGCAGAATTGACTTCTAACAATTGTAGCAATATTTTTCCCAGATGCGTTTTATACTACTGATCTTTCAATGTATAGTACTTTCAGGGCAAACAATTTTAAATATACATATTTATATTTTTACAATATTGAACTAAACACGATCCGTTTTTAATGCGTTTTTCTATAGTTTTGTTGTTGTTATTTTGGCATAGGTTTTGCGATCGGGGGGCTACTTATTGCAATTTTTCCCTGTAGAAATCATGGCTACTACGCTACTGAAATTTAAATTGTTCTCTTTTCCACCTCATGTCTTCTCTGTTATAGGTTCAAGAACTGGCTGTGTTGGAGGAAGTGACGCGGATGATGCTGGAGATTATCAACTCTGCTTTGAGCCATCGTCTCGCCGTAAATCCCCATCTTGTCTACTCCTTGCTACATCAGCGCGACGAATTTGAAAGCTTCCGAAGTCACCCGGCTTTCCAAGTCAGAAGAAGATGATTTTGTTTAGCCTTACTATATTGTCTGCTGACTACTATCAAATTTTAATCAGTAATAATAATTGTCTTGCCTAATATTTTCAGGATATCCTGCAAAATATTGATAAAATTATGGAATTCTTCCTTACGCGTATCGGAAAAGAGGGTACTCCGGATCCATCTGTGAATTGCGTCATGGGAGTAATCCAAGGTAGCGCCAATCTGCTTACTAAGAATCAGGCCATAAAAGTGAGTTTTATTGATACAATGTTTGTGGTGTTTCTTATATCTGATGTTAGGTCAACATTTTAGTAAGTAAGTTTTTTATTCAGCATCGAAATTGGAGATTTGATAACGCTTGAATTTACATGACAGTAATTGAAAACAGACCAAAAAATGTACATAAGATACAAATATGAATAGAAAAGAAAGAGCAAACACGAATGTGAGAGGCATTACATAAAATTGATACTATTACTACCATAGGGCAACAAACTACGCGCAAAACGGTTAGTTCTACAGAAGAAGCTGAAAGGCCGTCTATTATGCAGGTCAAGAGGTATGTTATTATGCAGATGATGGTCAAGCAAGTATGAGAGACGATTACCATGAACGATAGACCTGAAAAAGGTGAAACAAAGCCTCTCTCTCCGAATATACAGATGCTCCAGGTTCAAATCAGACAAGGCCTCTTCGTAGTTGACTTCCAGACACATGATTCTAATGGCTCTATGTTGAATCCCTTCTAGAGTATCGGAACTGGATGCCGAAAGGCCAGTGTGTCACGATTGAACTTTTTCTGAAGACAACAAAGCACCTTTGCAGGTTTAGGAGTGGGAATATTTTTGAAAGGAGTCAGAAGGACAGAGTTGTGGTCACTGTTAGAAATAGGTGAAGTGATTGAAGATACATAAAACTAGTACAAATTAGTGTACACGTGATCAAGAATAGCATCG
>JAUYWV010130590.1:0-19810 GCA_032274565.1 Nematoplana nigrocapitula
CAACAGACGTCGATATTTCTGGGTTTTCTTTTATTCCTTGACTTCTACATTTCTTTCTTGAGGGCAGGCCATGTCCACTATCCAAAGTTTCTTCTCAACCTTATCCATCACCACCATATTCGGTCTCCAGTGTACACACTGGGGGGGGGGAGTCTGCCATTCATAGTAGTAGTAGTAGTAGCTTGTTTATTCACAGAACATTGAATATTTAACAGTGTAACTAAAATATAGCGTACAGCACTGTGAAAAGTTAGATCGACGCCTCTTGCCAGATCTTGCCGATCACCCACATTAATTAACTAACTTTATATGAATTACAACACAATAATAATAATAATAATACAAAATTAAAGCGCGATTAAGCAATGCTATTACATAAACCTAACGGTTTACAAATGACTAATGACAAATACAATCCTGTTTAACAATAAAATTGGAACAGGTGATTTAAGTACCAAGTACCAAGCAGACACAAGCTTTCTTTTTGTGAAAAAAATAATTTTATATTTTTTTAGGATATCAGTGTCAAGCCAAGTACAAAGTATTATTTTAAAAGTTTCGAGCGCCTGCATCATTATCACTTTTATAGATGTTATACTATTTGTAATTGTTTATGTAATGCTTCAGAACACTTTCTTTAAACCTGGATCTATATGTAAGATCTTTTATATGGCTTGGTAGATCATTCCATAGTAGAGAAGCTTCATCGGTTACTTTATTTTTAGAACAGTAAGCATCATGATTAATAAATATATTCTTAAAATCTCTTAACCTTCTTTTCAGAGTATACTGTAATTGTTACTATCAAGATTTCTATAAAGATCCTTTCGAGCTATATTTGCATATTTTAGCTTATGAATTATAAGTGTAAGCCTGAGCTTTGCAAGTCAAATTTTTTTAATATATTCAATTGTTTATGTAATGTATTGGTACTGAACAGTTGATTTTTTTGAACATTACTTTTAAGATTCTGTTTTGGTATTTTTGAAGTTGTTGAAGCCAAACAGTATTTTTCCTTCCATATATTTCCAATGCATAATTTATGTTTGATTGAATAAGAAACTTAAAAATTATGAGTAACTTTTCCTCAGGTACCTGTTTCCTCATATAGTAAATCAGTGGTAAATATTTGTTAGTTTTGTTAATTGTATATTTTATGTGAGTATCCCAATTTAAGTTTTCTTGAATTGTTAGTCCTAAATATTTAGTTTCAGACTTTCTATTTATTTCTCTGTTTCCTAATTTTAATTTAAAGTCTGGAATATTTGTATTTCTTCTACTGAAAATTAGGAAATGTGTTTTTTCTGAGTGTGTTAATCTATTTGTATTCAACCAGTCATTACAATCATTTAGTACATCATTGGCCTTAGCTTCTAACTGCTCATAATTACTAGCTGTACACAAAAGGCTGTATCATCTGCAAACAACCTAATTTCATTTTGATAAGCCAGGCATTGGATATCATTTATGTATAAAAAACAACAACTAGATATCAAAACATATTAACATTAAAAATATTTAAGTACAAAATAAAACCACTAATGATAAAAGCTGTAAAAGTAGAAGGTTGATTAATACAAAGTGTAAAAATAAATATATTATCTGAATTGCTTAAATAAGTAGCAAGAAGTTTTATTTTTATGTATTGTAGATTTTTTAATAAGTCTAATAATAACTATTTTAATTTTTACAATTTATTTCAGATTTACAATGGCTTCATCAGATGAATCTTCATCAAATGTACAAACCAATTTTCTAAGTATGTTCAAACAACCGTCGTCGAGTGAGCCTACACCAAAGAAACGCAAAGTTGATCAATCTGATCCGCATGTCTGCCTCGTCTGCAAGAAGACCATCTGCAGGGGCAATGATTCAACAAGAATGCGTCACAAAGATACTGCTCATAAGAACGACAGTTCATACAACGTAAAGACAGATATTGTGAGAGCTTGCCATGAGAAGGCTATGCTACTCACTAGTAACATTCCCTCTGTTGTTCCTCCCCACGTGACTGCCACATCACCATTGACAATCAATGTGGACCTACCAAGCCCCATCACCCAAGTTCATTCTGAGCCTGACCTTACTACAGTCTCTTCTCTTCCGTCTAATTCGCCTAACTCAGCTCCTGATCCAAATCCTCCATCCGGCTTTACTCCCACTTTAGAGTTTCCACTCTCGAACCCTGGATCATCGTCTAATGTGCAGTCAACCTTACCAGTTGCAGAGTCGTCTCTGTCAACTGTTTCAACTGATATTCAAAGTAAGTTAGATAAAATTCTGCAACATCTTGGTGTTGGTAAACTAAAGCCAATAGAAGATTCAAGCATTGTTTCTAGCGATTCAATTTCTATTTTGAAGGCAGCTAATTCCCTTTCTGAAATTGAGGGCAGCGACTTCGAATTTGTATCATCTGGTAGTGGTGGTCTACTGAGATGCAAAGTTTGCTACGATTGCTTGTCTGACAAATGCCCTGAAGCTGAAAAGGCCACCAAAAAAATGAAAGTTTCTGCTGGAGATACTCTAAGTGCCGGGTTGATGATAAATGGTGAAAGATTAGACCTGTATTTGGCGGGAAGAAATACCACTTGGTACAATCTGAAAGCGATGCTATTGGACCATAGCCGTTGTAGTGACAGAAGTGGAGGTTCCGGCCACTATGCTGCTCTTACATACAGCAAGAAAAAGAAGAAGACACAGACTGCTGTCAATGAGGTCGTCTTTAACCAGTTAGTTGCGGCACTTACCATTATAAAGACAAAGTCAGCATCTATCCATTACGAAACACTCATCAGTTCTATGTCAACTGTAGGTGTAGAAGTTGGCAATTTAGGACACGGAAAGGGTCAGATGAACGATTTCTTTGCGGTGTTTCGAGTGCACCTGCTCCAGAGTTTTAAGGATTACCTTATCAAGCCCCTCCAGTCAACAGGTCTTCCACCCCACTTTTCAACAGCTTCCGATAAGTCTACTCCAGCTCGCCGTTCCAACCATGCCGTAATGGTTTTAGTGTCAAACGATGGCATCAAGACTGCTGTCCCAATCTCGGCTTCCCTTGTGTATGATGGTTCATCTGGTACTCTGGAAGGGGGCACAAGTGCTGAGCTTGCTGACCAGGTGGTTGACTCCTTGGTAAAGGATCTTGGTTTACCCACGAGCCACTTGACATTCGTTACATCACATCACGCAGATGGTCAATATCAGGCTGCCAATTTTCGAGGTCAGTTTGTTGATCGCATGGGTCTAGACGAAGACAACCTGTTCACTGTGGTGTGGGATGTGGCCCACTGGGTCGACTTAGCTGTAGCGGAGGTTCGAGACAAGCATTCTGTCCTTCAATCATTCATCACAAGGGCCAACAAGATTTATGTCATGTTTGGTCGCGGTCGTGGACTCGAAGAGCTGATTGAGACAGCCGAGAATCAGGCTCTTACGGCTCATCTCCCCAAAAACTACTCCACTACCCGCTTCGCCTCCAGCGCTCTTGCCCAGTTCGACAGCATATACGCAAGCTATCCAGCCTACATTCAGGCATTCAAAGAACACAGGAGCCTGCACGATGATTGTGAGGAGGTGCAGTATGCTATCATGGGCCGTGACTTCGTCATCCATCTTTGTGGCCTCATGGACATATTGGCCCCCCTGCGCGAGGTCATGATTCGAGCACAGTCTCCCAACCTCCCTATTTGGTCTATGTGCTCACTCATCCCGGGCCTCATTAAGATCCTGAAAGACATGGCAGACGAGTTAAATGCTCATAGTGTGACTGCACCCCTCTTCCCCAAGCTGGCGGACCATCTTCCTCCTCTTCTCAGCCCAGATGGTGACAAAGAAAAAACGTGGCTTTTCAAGAAAGTACCCCTTATGGAAGGCTGGCGTGTGACAAGCGAAGTTGTCAAAGAGGTAGCCGGAAAGCGACGAAGAGAAATTGAATGGACAGCCAGTGAGCCCAACGAGTGCCTCGAAGATCTGAGGGACTTCTGCAACAGCTTGGCAGAGGCATTAGAAAAACGATACAACGTCATTGAATCGCGCGTGGCTCTTCTACTCAAAGGCTGTCTAGACCTTCCCTCCATTCTGCGTTTATTGCAAGGCTCCGGACCTTCCTCTGCCTCCTTTGATGCAAGGGCAAGGGCAGCGCTCGAGGAGTATGGACGCGAGGAGTTTGATGTTTTCTACAAAGCTGTCTGCAAATTGCCTCAAGTGATGCAGTTGTCTCGGGAGTCTCCCCAACTTAATCTCCATCACGCATTCAGCAGAGAGGTTTACAGCATGCTGAAGAAGACAATTACACGCGTAGTCTTGGACGACCTTGGTGGCGCACGTTCAGCTTGGTTCGGGAAGGATCTGCCTAGCGAAAAACTGCTGACATTCAGTGTCCAGAGCACACCTGGTCAACTCCTCGACCGGTACGAACTAACTTTCCCGTCGTCCGTGATTCTCTGCTCCTTGGATGAACCTGCCGCGTATGGGACATTTTATACTTGCAGTGAAGTCTTTCAAGCAGCTGGACAGGAGGCCTGCATCGCAGTAGATGTGGGTGTCTCCATGGGTGGATGTGAAGCAGTCGTTGAGTCTTTCTACAGTGTGATGAAGGGCCAATTGAAGGCGGGTGGCCAGCTAAATTCTACTTTGGTCGACCGTACACTCGTCGATTGGTGTTTTCCCCTCCCAATCCAGTGCCCTCACACCCTCAAAGACCTTGTCAACCTCTACGTGTGTGGATGCAAGGAGAAGAAATTGCCTCCTCACCAAGTCCCTGTTTTTGTTGACAATCGCGGTAGGGCGAAGTCCTACAACAGCGGAAGTAAAGTGCTTGATCGGTTAGCTCGCAATAGTGTAAAGTGCCCCTTTGTTTTAAACGATAAGGATCTTTAGAGTGACATTTATTGTACAGAAACTTGTTATTTGTTCAAAGACTTATGGTTAATTCCATACGTTTGCTCGTTACATTTTATCGCAGTTTAAATCTGTTAATTTTGTAATTATCATACTTTAACTCATCATTTTACTCTAAGTACATGCACAAGACAAGCTTTAATAACAACAATTCATACATTATATGCTACGTCTGTCTATTTTTCACTTATACCTAGCCCGAGTTAATGCAATTTATTTAAATATATTAAGCTATATCTAGATACAAGTTTCTGGAAAGAAGCAATTTTGCCAATCATTCTACATAAAATGCGAGCGTGCAAGTGGGATTAAAAATTTAGATGGGATACAAATGACAATCAATAATGAAACAGATTTTAAATAGTGTATATCAAAATAGACACCAAATGCACATATATAAAAGGGGAAATAGGTATCAACTCACACCAATATAGGGTCATTATTATGAAGCTAGGGTTGCTGCAACATATATTTCAAAATATATATAGGCGCCGCGTGAGTGAAATTACCCCGTTTTATCTAGTATAACTTCAGTATCGAAATAGGCGCCGCGTGAGTTAAATTACCTTGTTTTATCTAGTACAACTGTATTATAGAAATATGCTTCGCGTGAGTGAAATTACCTTGTTTTATTTAATACAACGTTATTATAGAAATAGGCGCCGCGTGAGTGAAATTACCCCGTTTTATCTAGTATGACTTCAGTATCGAAATAAACGCCGCGTGAGTGAAATTGCCTTGTTTTATCTAGTACAATTTTATTAAAGAAATATGCTTCGCGTGAGTGAAATTACCCCGTTTTATTTAGTATAACTTCAGTATCGAAATAGGCGCCGCGTGAGTGAAATTGCCCCGTTTATCTAGTATAACTTCAGTATCGAAATAGGCGCCGCGTGAGTGAAATTGCCTCGTTCTATCCAGTACAACTTTATATTATCCAAATAGGCGCCTTGAATGAAATAACCTCGTTTTATCTAGTGTAACTTTTTTTATTAAAATAGGCACCACTATAGTAAAATAGGCGCCACTATAGTGAAATAGGCGCCCAATTCTCTGACGGGGGAGTCCGGACCCCCGTGGTTGCGCCACTGGAGTATAAAAATGAAATCGATTCTTTATTTTTTAAGGAAAAATTAAATGTTGTTTTAATTATATAATATACACTGTTTTAGAACATTTCAATAGTAAGACGCTTCGGGTAATTTCATATTTTATATATATATATATTGGGCTGCGCAGAGTCATAGTTCATGCGCTAAAAGCCACAAGGCATTCACGCACCAATATAAAGTCTGTTGCGCTGTCACGCGACACGCGCCAAATGCAAGTCAATCACGCGGTCACGCGAAAAAGTTCATTCTGTCACGCACAAGATCTTGTTAAAAACGGCCACTTCTTAGGAAGTCTTCTGATATCTCGCTTTCCAAAGAATCATTTCTATACACCCTTATCAAAATTAATGTTATACTTCTTTATATATTACTACACTAAGACTAGGTTTTAATATATGATTTATATGACATTTACATAAATGTTTTCTAAATTAATATTTTGGGTAATTGTAATTCACATTTTCTGGCCCTGGGTGGTTCACATTTTCTGTCTAGTTTGCATACAGATAGACCATTTTATATACTTCGGAAAATTTGAGTGGTGTATCTAATTTAAAAATACATTTCTTATTTTAAGAACTTTAGTTTTTTTGGAATTTAAATAATAGTTAATATTATTTTAATTTTTCTAATATAAATATAAATATATATATTATAATTATAATTATATAAATATAAATATGTAATATAATAAATATAAAATTAAGGCAGTGGATACAGTTCCGGTCACCGGAATCCTATTTGGTAGGGATACAGTTCCAGTCACCAAAATCCTGTATCACGGGAATAAAGTTCCTGGTTACCGGTTCCGGTTAATTAAAATAAACAATTTTATATTATTATAGTGTTCCTGGCTCTATCGAATTATGGGTAACCTGTACTGGTGAATTATGGATAACCTGGAATTCCCTTCTATCTGTGGCATAAGCAGCAGTACCAAGGTGCATTTCATATACTATAGCCCAATAGGAATATTTCCGCGTGGAATCTTGACTATTTTGGCATAATTCTGGTGTATAGTATGAAATTTCAGCTATTTCGGTATACGGCGTAAAATATCAGCTATTTTGGAGTAATTTTTATCATATACTATATGCCATATGGCTTATGGGCATGGTATGAATTTTAAAGAATCTCAGATTTTGGCATAATATTAACTCTGGCACATGGCGTACTCAGGACTTGTCTTCAAAATAACTCCGGCGTACAGAATTCTTACTATGCACCTTGGCAGTAGTAGCCTTAAACCAATCAAAATCATGAAGTCAAATATTCTAATTATGGTTATCGAATTTACTGTTATATCTGTGTTAAATATTCCATTCACTTCAAAAATAGTATATTAACTGAGTTTTATTGCAATCGTTCATTATATTGATGAATTTTAGTGCGATCAGGCCTTAATTAACATAATTCTAGTACAATCTTGCCAAAATTAACTTTAACAGAATTCTAGTACAATCTTACCAAAATTAATTGAGTTTTAATGCGATTATTCAATAAATAACAAAATTTTAGTATGATCGGGCCTTAATTAATTGAGTTTTAGTACGATTGGGCCTTAATTAACTGAGTTTTAGTGCGATAGGACCAAAAATAACTAAATATTAGTGTGATCATTCAATAAACAACTGAAGTTTGTTTAGTGAGATCGGGTCTTAATTAACCAAATTTTGTGCGATTGGGCTCTAAATAATTGCGTTTTAGTTTGATCGTGCATAAAATAACTTAATTTTAGTGCGATTGGGCCTTAATTGACTTAGATCGGGCATTAAACTCAGCCATTTCAGGCCCGATCACACTAAAACTCAGTCATTTAATGTCCAATCGCACTAAAACTGAAATATATAGGGCCTGCTCGCACTAAAATCCAGTTAATTCTAGCCCGATTATACTAAAACTCAATGTTAAAGGGCCAGATCTCACATAAATTCAAATATATAGTGCCCAATCGCCATAAAATTCAATTAATTTTGGGCCCAATTACACTAAAAATCACAGATAAAGGGCCGATCGCACATAAACTCACTAAAA
The DNA here is from genome assembly GCA_032274565.1 of Nematoplana nigrocapitula. NCBI lineage: Eukaryota > Metazoa > Platyhelminthes > Proseriata > Nematoplanidae > Nematoplana > Nematoplana nigrocapitula. The sequence goes on from JAUYWV010130590.1 coordinate 8,046, forward strand.
CTTGGTTATTTCAGACCCGAATGCACTAAAACTCTATTATATAGGGCCCGACCACACTACTAAATTAATTAAGTGCTGATCTCACTAAAACTTAGTTAATTAAGGCCTGATCACACTAAAACTTGGTTAATTAAGGCCCTATCACACTAAACATCAGTTGTTTATTGAACAATTGCACTAAAATTCAGTTATTTTAGGCACGATCACACTAAAACTCAGTTATTATACTATTTTGAAGTGAATGGAATATTTAAGACAGATATAACAGTGAATTCGATGGCCACAATTAGAATATTCCGCTCCATGATTTTGATTGGCTTACTTATGTCTACTGCTGCTCATGCCACAGATAGAGGGGAATTCCAGGTTACCCATAAGTCAATATAGCCAGGAACACTATATAATATAAAATTGTTTGTTTTAATCACACTTAATTAAAAGTTAGCTCGTTGTAGGCTGCGATCGTTTTTAAGCTACAACCGATCGCACAAACGTTTTAAAAAATAATAATAACTAATTGCGATCATTTTTAAGTGACACACAATCAAAATAACCAGAATCCTGTGTCGCTGGAATAAAGTTCAGGACCTCCCATACACATAGAATAGAAATATAAAGTTCTGTCTCTCAAAATCTAAATGACCAGAATCCTGTGTTGTAGGGTTAAAGTTCTGGACCTCTAGATTCTAGTGAACATATATTTTCTGTATAGGGTGAATTGGAGCCAAAAATCCTAAGAAGCGAAGTTGAAGAGGCTATCAGATTGGTGAAGATAGGAAAGTCTCCTGGTATAGACAAGATATTCAGCTAAATTACTGAAAACTGGCCAAGGGACAATCAAGATACTGCATGCCTGATGCCATATGTAACAAAATCTAGCAAAGCCTAGCAAAACTAAAGAAAATATGGAAATGCAGCAGCATCAGCATAAAAGTGAAAGTCAACCTGCTTCATGCAATGGTAACATCTACTGCACTCTATGGCTGTAAGGGATGGACACTGACCCAAAATCTTGAGAATAGAATCACAGCGTTTGAATTACGATGCTTCAGAAGATTGCTGCACATTCCCTACACTGCTCACGTAAGTAATGAGGAAGTCAGGTGACATATAACTGCACTGATTGGTCAACATGAACCTTTGCTCAAAACAGTGAAGAGATGAAAACTTCAGTGGTTTGGCCATATATCACGTCATCCTGGCACCCTCAGTCACACCATATTCCAAGGCACAGTTAAGGGAACTAGACCCCAAGGAAGGCCGAAAGACAAACTGGATGAACAATATTATATCCTGGACATCCATGAATATCGAACAGTGAAACTCCACCGCGCAGGACAGATCAAGGTGGCGAGGTGTTGTGCATGAACAAAGAGCACCCAATGGCTGTCACAGACAGCTACGTGATAATGTAATGTAATAGTTCACTATCCAGTAAGTGATCATTGTTAGTATCATCAAAAAGGTGTGGTAGTACTTTCATTTTCTTTTCAGAGGATGGGCTTAACATTGCTAATCGTACTGTCATTAATATTATTCTATACTGTTTTAGAACATTTGGAGTTAGATTTTAATCTATTTTTAATAATAAAAAAATAAAGCATTTTCCTGGCATTGTTAACTTAATTGATATACAGTAAAATTCAAATTATTGACAAAGGTAATGGTATCGTCATTGATAGTAGAGCTTATTATCCAGTGTGGTTTCACAGGCTGAGTTGCATACACAAGATTCCGGTCATTTAGATTTTGAGAGACGGAACTGTGTATTTCTACTCTATGCATATGGGAGGTCCGGAACTTTAACCCCAGCAACACAGGATTCCAGTCATTTAGATTTTGAGAGATGGAACTCTGTGTATTTCTACTCCATGTGTATGGGAGGTCCGGAACCTTAACCCCATGACACAGGAATCCGGTCATTTTGATTTTGAGAAATGGAACTCTGTGTATTTATTTCTACTCTAAGAGGTCTGGAACTTTATCCCCGCGATACAGGATTCCGGTGACCGCAACTATATCCACTGGCTAAAATTAAACTTAAATATTATTATATTACATAATTTTATTTTTCTGATAGATAAATCTAAAATAAGCATATATAGAGACCACACCAGCTTATTCTTACTAGTATTATTATATTTTCTATTGGTTTTATGCTTAAGAATATATTTACATATTGTTTATTATACTAATTTCTTATTATAAGCTCCGCGTAATATCTAAGTCTTTTATTCTTTTTTATCTGTTGGCACATATCTATTGTTTTATCTCACTAGGGTTTCCTGGGCCGCAATGCAATGTTAAGTCCAAGAAAGTTTGCGGGCCACACACTAGACCCTTAGACCCTCGCGGGCCGCATTTGGACGTAGGTTGCCCGCCCCTGTAATAGATAGATGCTATAGATAGATATTATACGCCTGTGGATAAAAAATAAAATTCACTTACCTCATGATTTGTGTTTTATACAAATTTGCTAATATATATATTTATACTATTCACTAATTAGCTTGTTTTAGCAAATACATAAAAATATAGAAGAATACATTTTGGACCATTTTTTAAAGTATTAATTCCCAGATACCTTCTATCTTATTACCAAGGCGATCTAGCACTATGCAATCATTTCATTAGCCAGGATGAACAAATGCAGATGAGTCTACATAATGAAATTGTGTTTTGTTCCATCCAGCACTTGTCCAATGCCCAGCCTGACTGATGTTGTGTGGCGTCACAAGCTGAACTGCATCAAACTGTCCCTGTTCCCGCCAGATGATGGCTATGAGATTGCCATGGACGTCAATGGTCAACAGGAGAGCATGTTCTTCACCTACCAGGTGATGCTTTGCTCAGCTATTCTGCTTGTTATGCTAGACACTTAGGCATACACTTGTTTACAGGGTTGGTGTGTGTTATACAGGAAATCTCCTAGATTTAAAAAAAAACACCTTGAAATCCTGAAATTTTATTGAATTTATAAATAAGTCCTGGAATTTTGTTAGAAACCTCTCCAAAAAACTTTTGAATATATTTTTATTGTGTAATATTAAATTGTTAATCCAAAATTTCCAGATAACACAGTGCAACAATTTTTTTTATATTTGCATCTTGACATTTTTTCAATTTTCTTAGTCAATTCGGACATGCTTATCACAAATCTAAAGTTAACGATTTTCTTAAAATTTTTATAAAAAATATTTGAATCTTTTCAAAAACTTTAAAAATTGATATAATGCATATTTTTCATCCGGGCAATTTTTGTAAATACAGTTTATATGTGAAAGAAAAGCTTTTTATTCAGAATAAAACCAAAAAAATCAGTGTACTAGTAGTAGCACAAATCCACAAAAATAAAAAATGCAAACATATAGTTTACAAAGTGAATTTGACGTTAGATCGAGCCTGCCGTTCGACTATGGAGAGGACAGTCGGGAAGGCACAGATATCAGCTGATGTCGTAGCGAACTGGGCTCGACGATGGAAGATGACTGTCGCAGGAGAGAAGACCCAGATGATGATCCTATCCCAGTGGTCGAAGGACTGTAAGGGTGAGAGAGTCGACAGGCATATTGTTCGGGCATCGCCTACCGTTAAGTTGTTGGGAATCACCTTGGACAGGCTTTTCCAGATGGGCGAACACATCAAGTCGATTCGGAAGAAGGTCAGGGTAAGGTCTTACCAGATGAGAAAGATGACAGGTAGCTTTGGTGGTGGCGTCGTCATCGTCGCGAATCATCAGCGGCGCGGGGCTGTAGAGCGGAATATCGTCATCGTCACCGTCGTAGAGTGCCTGAGTACTGTCATTCTCAAGCAGAAGACATCTGTTGGGGTATGAAGGAGAAGAACCTGAGAAAAATGGCAATGATCTACGCCCAATGAAGTATTGAGTATACAGGCGGCGCCTGGATGCACGTGGCAACGCCAAATCACCTCGAAAAGCTGGAGGTCGAGTTAAGAGAGGCGGCCCGGTGGACCGATGGATCGGTGGAGGGAGGAGTAATGAATGGAGGAGGTGGGGTGTTGAGGATGGATGGCGGCGACATTGTGAGGTGTAGGTCGTGGTTCATTCCCCGTGAGGAGGACGCGTCAGCCTTCCGACCTCCCTTAGTTAGGACAGCACGGCCGGCCCGCTCTGTCCTAGGACGGCCAACGAAGGTCCAGGCTCGAGGAATCGCATGCGAGAGGCCGCATGGTTGGGGCAGTCCAGGATTACGTGTTGGGCGTCCTGGGGGTTCCCGTGCAGTCGGGCGAGTCCGCCCTCCCGATGCGGTGGAGGTAACATCGGAGCAGTGTGATATATGGAAATAGAGAAGGTGACTGAAAGGTGTAGGATGAGAACGAGATAAGATTCAAGAGAAACATAGTGGGAGTGAAGGGAGAGAATAATAGAGAAAGGAACAAAAGAACCTAAAGGAAACAAAGTACGTGTAGATCCCAGGTAAGGCAGCACTTTGCCTGCCGGAGGTGGATATCCCGCCACGAGAAGGTGACTGCATGGGGGCTGTTTGCTCAGCCTTACTCGCGCCTATAAACCCCATCCCGTTCCTTAGCCAATTTATTCACTGACCCCATTTGTGTTTTTTAATTTCAGAATTGCAGTGTTCTCGAATTGATAGATCAGGGTGTGGTGAGTACTGCTATTTTTGTATTATTTGTTTATTTCAAACGTTCCCCAATACAGTACTTGATTCGTTGTGTACAGTTTTCCTGTTTGTCTGGCATTGTAGTTAGTAGTATGGCGAATTTCTTCTACAACGCAGCCACCCGGGTAGTAGTGGTTTCATTAAGTCTATCTAGGCCAGCCTCCGCCGGAAGAGCAGCGCAGAATAGGTCGGAAGATAGGAGTCCTTCCCGGCGAGCAGCTTTCAGGCGGAAGCCGTTGGATTTGAAGAATGCCTGGAAGTGATCATCAGGAGGAGAACCCAGCTGGTAAACATTAGGTTCCACACGGACAGCCAGAGCCTACTCATGAAATTGAAGATTGGCCCGCAAGTTTGGCAGAAGGCGGAAAGTACGGAAACCATCTGCAAGCTCCTCACACGCGTGTCTCAGCGGGAGACCACCATCCAGAACAATGAATGTGCTGACCAGTTTATGGCTGCATTGTAGGTATAAAGATCATCCATAGTCCGAATCCCTTTCAGTACCACATTAGCTGCACTCAGGAGGAAAGCAGAAGTGATGTGGAAAGATCGGCTCAGAGCTGAAGCAGAAGAATCGCCCAGAAGAGCTCGGAACTAGCGCGGCAAACCAGCGAGCAAGAGACTCTCGGGGCCTTTTCGTACGCGGCTCTGTTCGCTGCAAAATAGATAGGCCTCCGTGCTTGTACCCGTCTTGCGGGATCGCGTCTAACGCCGAACACCTGCTGCTAGATGTGCGGTCGCCCATTATGCAGGCGCATCATCGAGTGGGAGCTTAACCTGCAGCTTGGAGGCGATTTTCACCAATGATAGTGTCCAAATTGACTTTGTGGGGTGGATACCTGGCAACTTCCAGTGGGTGCTGATGCAACCTGCGATATGTGATCTTTCGGGAGGAAAATCTTTTCGCCTAAATAGAGGGTTTATACAACATAAAAGTGAGGTATCTGCGAGTAGCCAAAACCCCTGATTCCAGAGTATATTTTTATAGTTAGCTTCGGGTTTTTATGTTAATTCTGTAAATATGTAGAAACATTTTATTCCCGTGATTCCTCCATGTGTTTTATATATATTATAGCTCTGTCTGATAATGTAACAAACTTTAGTATCAAAAGTATATACTTGAAAATATTAGTCTTTTGACCTACGATTATTTACATGTTGGTCCGCATCAAGACTACAAGATGTTTTGCGCACCAAAGAGAAACGTTTTAGCTGCAAACGTTTTTTCACATCTGTTCATTGTCGTCAGTAGTAAGAGTTTCTTAACCCCCCCCCCACCCCGGGGGGAAGTGTTTGAGTCATGCAAATTGTTTTCGTTACAAGCCGGCCAATTTCAGAGTCTTCTGTCACATCTGTTGATTGTCATCTACAAATTGTCATCCCTGAGGAAAAGTTTAACGGCATTGTTGCAGAGGATCGTATTTTTAATTAATTTGAGGGAATCTGTCGATGTTCTGATTCCAGGGTGCCTTCGCATCAGGGCATTTTAAGATTTCACAAAAGCTTTGCACGCATCAAGGAGCACCGGACGACTCCAAGTGCAGTGTTCACTTACTGTGCATCTTGTTACTGTATTGTGACGGAGAAACAATTCTCAGTTATTTTTATGCCGTGCGTGACAACCTCGAGCTTTCTTAGAATTAGGGATTTAGTGCGTTTGTTGATTATAGTTTTTATACAATCACCTCAAACGATGTTTTTCGTAAAATGCTCATTTCCATACTTTGTTTGTGTTTTTTTCAGTTGCCCTCAGTACTACTCTCTGGAATATGTCAGTCTTCTGTAAGTTGAGAATTTGTGATATACTGTATACTATATACTGGAGGCGAGATTTTGCCGTTTGGCATGCAAATTAGTAAAGTTCATGAAAATGAAAGGTCACCATTTTCACAGAGAGAACAACTTTGAAGTGGAAAGCTTTAAGTATCTGGTATAGGTTTTTCCGAATTGAATTGTTAAAACTCCATTTAAATTGTTAAGTTAGCGTCCACTCTGATTGGTAGCTGCGTGTGTGTCATCAGGTGGGAATTCTCAGGCAGTTCAGTGGCCGATTCAAGGTTTGGGTTCAGGTCGGCAACATTGTTAACAATTATCCTTGAATCCAGCTTCTTAAATTATGCCACAATTAAACAATGATAATTTCTATGGGCCACTCTAAGGAAAATGGGTGTATCAATGCATTTTAATTATAATACATAAAACGCAACTGAGGCAATCGGAAGATATCCGATGCACTGTGCATTAGTGTAGTAATTTACAATAATAAATGATATGCTTCTATTGACGAACGAATGCAATACGCGCAGCTGATGATGTTTTCTGATGTAAATGCGCGACGCGCCGCCAATTCCCAAAGCGCGCCGGGAGCAACCATTCCAATAGGGCAAATTATTATCTATAACTATATTTGTGGTGATCTGTCGCGATCTCCTTCTGTACGCTTTTGACTCGAGAAGGGAACATGGCAGAGGGTTGCAAAGGGTCTCAAATGAACTGGTGTTTCATTGAGAGTAACATAGGCCCATTAAAAGTGCATAATTAATAAAAATAATAAACATGGGTAAAAATTTAAAATATTTAAAAAGCATCCTACGGTTTTATTTCACTACTAATTAATGTGAGAGTAGTATCCCTCGGAATTTGTAAGCAAAATTGGTTACATTTCAAGAGGTCACTTCTACAGTGGTCAGTTTATGTGACTAGGCAGCTTTAAAGCCATTAGCCACCCTTGGATTGACCCCAAAAAGGGATTTCTCTCCATCAAGACCATAGAGACAGATAGGGGGCGGTACTTTCAAATTAAATTGGAGAGATTGCACAGGGCAGAGACACGAAACACCTTTTTACAAAGGTTGGAGCGCCTACACTCCAGCGACTCTATTTCAGTCGGGAAGGATAATTTTCGGCACACTTCTCTGAATCGTTTCTATTCGGTCGTGCTGACGCCTGGTGAGACTGGTGTGCCAAACAGGGCAGGCGTCATCTGGAATGCTTCTGATCATGACTGTTACATAACAATAGTTGCCAGGTAGGTGGTTGAAGCCTGATAAAATCTGTTATAGAATAAATCGAAAGCAAACAAAATAATTCTGACTGCATGACGATGGTGCTGGTAAGAGTAGCCAGCCCCTTTAAATACCAAACCAATAAATACAGCGGTAAAGAAAAACAAAACTATGAATAGAACAAAGCCGCCATACAGTTGAATTTGATGGACGTTTATATTTTTATTTTTAACCAACTGTGCAAACATATTTGTAGTTAAAATGTATAATGTTTATATGTTAAAAAGGGCGTCACTTATAGTATAAAATAAAACACAATTGTTTTGCGACGATTTGATTGGTTAAATTGACTCAAATTCAAATCATAACTCGTCTGGTGGTGGTTGGTTGACTGTATGTGTATCTCTGTGTAGGTTCGCTACGTTTACAATGACTTTGTCCTGGTGGAAGTGCTGGATCGGAGGGACAGATCGCGAACGCCGCCGCCCTACCAGCATGTCCTCCTCCGGCTCACCGAGTCCAGTCTGTTCAAGCTGACCGCGGTCGATGTCCGCAGGGGCGATTTCGAGGAGGAGCGCACCATTCTCGCCCAGCGGGCTGACAAACTCTGCCTCGACCCGGACAACAAGGAGGGTGAGCGATTTCCTGCCGGCCTCTCTACCTAATTGGTCAATCCTACCTTTCCTTCATCTGATTGGCCAATCCCAACTTTCCTTCATCTGATTGACCAATCCCAACTTTCCTTCATCTGATTGACCAATTCCAGCTTTTCTTTATCTTATTGGCCTATACCAGCTGATCTTTACCTGATTGGCAAATTCCCGATCCTTTCACCCGCGTCTCCTAATCTGATTGGCCAATCTTCTCTTCTCTTCAAATCCGCGCATCTTTCAACCTGATTGGTCAATCCTACTTTCTCTTCAACTGATTTGCCATTCCAAGCTTCTATTCACATAACTGCTAAAAACGATCCTTCCTCTTCGCGGCAGACACCCTAGATGACGCTTTCGCGTTCATGCGATCTGATTGGTTCAGCGGTCTCCTCGAATCACGTCGGATCTGCCGGGAACGACGCAAACGTCGCCACGCGGAGCACTTGGGAGGTGACCCGCCGGCCTCGAAATCTCTGGTCAGCGACCAATGGCGGGCTGTCCAAACCAGGTACAACTCGAAGGATCATCGAGTTATTGATCCCTGGTCACGCCTGGGCACCGTTGACGAATGGATTCCCGCGCCCACGCTGCACGATCCGGCCTCCCTATCGGTAAGCCAGTCATATCCATAGACTTTAAATAGTAGAACTAGACAGAATTCCCCCAAATATCAGCCAATCAGAGCGTCTCGTTTGTCAAAGACGTTGGAAATATTCAGAAAAATAAATGATATCAAGAAGAGATCCAGGACTTTGGGGAGGGGGGGCGTCCATCATCGAATTTTACCAAAATCGTATTACAATGACCTTTAATTTGTTTTTAGGGCAAGTCTAAATTTCGGGAAAAGAGATATTGACATTATTCATCTGTCACTTGTTGTAAGTAAGTATCTGAGGTTTTATTCGCTTGTTAAAAATCATAATGATTTAATTGTACAAACTTTAAAAGGAGAATATGAAAAGGAAAACAAACGGTAACAGTGCAGATAATCAAAGAAAAACAGAAAGGGTTTCTTTTCTTGCGGCTAACAGTGAAATACTAAACAAACAAACACAAGCAGGGAGAAAAGAAAAACGTTAACAAATTGGAACAACGTTCACACAATCAAAAGTTACAAATGCCAAAGGGTATTAAACTGTTCGCAAAACGAGACGTATGAGAACGAATAAAAAAGGGGTTCTTGTTCCTGAGGCCAACAGAGAGGTGGGGACGACGGTACTGTCCGAGAAGAGCAGACAATGGACCATTAACGATCTGCTTAAAAACTTCTTTGATAAAAACATGCGACGGTCATCAAGGCGCTCAAGAGGAGCCACTGTCAGAGCCTCGGTGTAAGATAAATCGGGATAGATTTATTCTTAAAACACGCGATTGAATAAACTCGATCCCGAGCTGCTTTTTTCTTTGATAAACTTGTGTTCCAGACTGGGCAGGCGTATTCCGAAACTGCTCGAATCATGCTGGTGTATATTGCAATAATTTCTAGATCCGGAATATATTTTTATAATATATTCTTTTCCTGGCTTTACAGCAGATGAAGTTTACATGATTCTGCCATGTAAGGGTGTTGTTTAGCGTTACTCCTATAGAAGCTTGGCAGAGGTAACAGGTGGAATCGCTTTACCGTCAGACAGGACAAGAGACCACTAAACGTTAAAAAGCGTAGCCAGATTGCATCTATTGTATACGTAAAAACATTTTGTACTACAATATATAATGATTTGCCATTATGGAAATGCAGTCGGCGTCCTCTTTGAAAAGTTATACTTTTCACTTCTTTTTGTGTCCTGTTTGCAAACTATATCCTCACGAACGCCATTCGCCTGTTTTACTCAAACGGGACTATCATTTCCAGATCATCAGTTGATCGGCTATTGGCGAGGTTCAGATGGTAGGAAGATCAGGCTGGAGGCAGAACTAAATGTATTAGACACATCATTCGCCTGTTCCAAGTCAGTCACTCGAATTTGTGCAACCGCGCGTCATCATGCAGTTGGATGCCGCTGAAAAATGTCCTTCTGTGAGTGCGAAATAAGGCAGAATATGAGGAGGAAGCTAACAAAACGAATGCGCGATGGGAACTGTCTCTCAGAGGAGGGTCAGGAGAATTAGCAAGTGAATGCCTGATGAAAGCACCCCTAACGATAAAATATTGCTGAAATACTTTATAAGAGATAGTGTTGGAGGACTATGAATAGACGTTTCGACCGAATATCGTTTCAAATTTACTCCAACGCGAATATCTTTATATAATTTACACTAAATGGTATCCTGTACTATTTAATGCTATAGATTATTTATCACGAATGTCCTACAATCCACGAAAGTACTACTTTCGGCAACGAATAAAAAATGAAGATAATCATGAATTATATGCCTTTGGCGACTCATACATTCGTAGACATTTAAATTTTAAATCATCAATTTAGTTAATTATTGTATACATAGACTACTCATTAAGTAGTGATGCGAACTTTTGATATGCATTTCTATTGAGAGTTTATAAACTGATCATGAAAATTCGCTCACTATGCTGTATACTATTTGCAGGTGGTCAAAATGGAGGCATACTAGTGTACAACAGCGGTCGTGGACGGATTGAGCACAACGAAATATTTGACAACGCGATGGCCGGAGTGTGGATAAAAACTGACAGCAATCCGATTCTGCGTCACAACCGGATCTACGACGGCAGGGACGGCGGAGTGTGCATTTTCAACGGGGGCAAGGGATTATTAGAGGAAAATGACATCTTCCGCAATGTGCAGGTGAGCAGCATGCATCCGAGCAACACAGATCTAGTGACTTGTTAGGTCATGTTGTGAGGAGAGGGGCAAATATTGGCTAAGCGACGAATCTAAATAGCCAGATATTCTGGAATAAGGTGGGAGTTTTTGAAAGACTCGAGATAGACGCAGTTAGGCCGATCTTGTGCTGGTAGGCGTTAAGGCTCCCTGGAACCTCCTAGGGTTTCTCTTTTTGTTCTATTCCCCCTCTCCTTCTCGCTACAAGCCGCGCCGTTCCATCCCATCCGGGGCGGACATTGGCGGAGTCATCCCCCTGAGTAGTCTCATGCACTTGTTCGGGTTGTCCTGAATTGTACCAATGTCTGGGTTGAGACTGAAAGGGTGTCTCTCAGCCCCGTCCCAGACGAACACTCTGTCAGCATGTGTTCGACATTCTCCACTGATCCGCATGTTGTGCAGTCTGTCTGGGTGATTTCCCGATCGCAAAGAGATATTGGTTAGTTAGAGGGGACACCCATGTCAGGAGTTGACGGTAGTCACATTCCTCTGCCCTCTTCCCCCCGCAGGGCGCTTTTTGCGTTAGTGGTACCGTTTGTTGTTGTTTTGTTTGTTTGTTTTGCTCAACTCGGGGGGGCTTCGACCTTAGTAGTAATGATTTGTACCTCCCGAGCACACCCCCCCCCCCGCAAGGTATGGAAAAAGTTGTCCACAGTAATA
>JAUYWV010130591.1:0-11137 GCA_032274565.1 Nematoplana nigrocapitula
GAAATAAACTCTTTTTATTATGACATTCAAAATATAATGGTGTAATTTATAGATGTAACAGATAAACCTCTTATTGCAGACTTATTTCGTCCGCAATATCGGTTTATCTCTATTTCATATAACCGATCATAACAACTATAATCATTACAGAAAATATAGAAGGATTGCTCAAAAACTAAAATCTGCGCATTAACTATGTTACAGGAATTTTCAAGGTCGTATACCAGTGGACTACTGTATTATGTATATACTATTATCGAAAGTGATTGCTTTCTTTTAATCACTGTTGACAGGGGGTGTAGCGTGGTCTAGAGGGTTGGATGCGCCTTGGATGAATGTTACAATAATTGTCTACAATTTCATCGTCGCTGATCTAAAAACGTGTCTAACGTGCAACATGTCTTGGCTTCCTTCTTTAGCTCTCTAGCTTCTGACAATTGATTATCCATTTACACACGTTTACGGGAAAAAAGTGAAAAACTAAGTGAATAATAATTGTTATCGATATAATCAACAAATTCGGCGAGTGCTGTCTATCCCGAGAATTAAAATAAATTAAATTAACACACTAAAAGACAACAACTAAAATTTACGACCCATAAATAAAAGATCGTCATAAAATCTTTGCTTATACGTTGTGACGGTAAACCTAACATAATGCTACATGATTTCATTAAATCCTCACTTGAATATAAGTCAATATATTGTATCTATATAGTGTATCTATTTATAAATATATACTCTACATGCAAACAATTTTGTTTATAACACTTCTTTATTCTCAAGAATCACAAAACTTATGGCAACGGAATATACCCAAACGGGGTCCATAAGAAATAGTCGTTTTTACAGAGGTACATGTATGCAGAATTTTATAAGACTACGATAAATCAATGAATTACTTTCATTGGTAATTTACATTTTAAAATCATTACAACATTTAACAGAACATTTGCCTATGAATTTTGGTTTTATGTTCCTGCACAAAATACATAGTCATATGTTATGCAACGTCTGCTAGACTTGTCCAAAGTTGCATAAATAGCCTTACTGTGTACAAGTGACATTAACGACAGTGGCGTTGGTTGGCAGCGAACCATACTAGTGAAGAACATTTTGTTGTCTTTCTTCTTTAAGTGTTTTCTGTTTTTCAAAGCTGTCTTTTAATTTCTTGAGTACTTGAGCATAGTGCAGTGAAAGAAAACGCAAATGTCGAAGCATTCATCATTAATCAAAGTGCAACGATCCATTAGAGAACCATCGCGACGAAGGTCTAACACACAATCATCTACTTATAACACAAGAGCTATATTGCTCTAACACCACATCCGTATATAAACAAACTATCAGATGGGCTTCTTTCGATATAACATTTAAATCAATCGCTTGTTTTAATTTGAAGATCAGTATTGGCAAATACTTGTAAAGTCATATTTTAAAACGTTTTGATAATGACTCAAGTAAAGAATGGAAAAACATTAAAATTATATTTTTATATACGATTAAATGTTTTTCAGATGCGTCCTCGCTTCTTTAGAAAAAGGTATGCCTGTCTGTATGCATGTACGTATGTCCGTCAGGCTTATCATCAAATTCGATCTTCTCTCAAATTTTAAAATGGCTTTAGTTGAAACTTGGTATAAACATATTTAAAGCAAGCAGGTAGGTATTGAAGCATCCTTGCATCTCTATACGACGGTCTGTTCGGAGGAAAAGAAGGGATGAAGACGCATCATTGGACTAGACAGTCTTTGTGGTTTACTGCACTACGCTCACATATTGAAGAAATTAAAAGGCAATATCGAACACAAAAATTATTTAAATGCAATTATGTTGTGCGATTTAAATACAGTGGTCTTATTCCTCCTAATAACATCAATAAATACAAATTGGCGACAAATGGTGACAGATCAGACAAATAAAAATGATAAGGCAAATAAGGCCGCAAGAATGGAAAATATCAGAAAAACAATCCCCAAAAATAGTTTTACAAACTCCTGCACACCTAATCGGGTACCTAAATATAACATTCACCATACTCACCTTGTTTTTTATCTCATCTCGCATACTTTGGAATTCGGATTTGCCATCATTCTCTTTTTCGTTGAAGCTCTGCTCTAAGGCTATGATTATATCCTGCAGATCGTTCACTTGGCGATCGTGTTGTTCAACCATATAGGACTCCTCTGGAACAGCACCACAGACAAACAGCATACAATCGTGAAAAACTGCCTCTACGAGTTTTGGGGAAGTCTGTTTAGTTTGAAGTTTCGACATGAGACTATGTCACATCGATGTCTTTTCCTCTGAAAATCCTTAAGCTTACCGTTAAACCTAAACACCCATTACATTCTTCTACCTCGCTGAAAAGATAAATAACACTTTCTCTCCTTCCATCTCGCCACATCAGTCCACCCACAACAAAACGTAAAATGTCTACATGATCTTTTCATTTAATCATTATACCACGATATTTGTCCCAAAACATTTTCTAGCCTGTTTCATTGGTATTAAATAGCCATTGTCTATTATGGCGTCTTTGTGGCCTTGATTTTACTGCTCAAGTAAATGCCGCCAGAAATCGATTGGGACACGGGTAGGGCGGTAAGAGTCAGTAGTATGGCATTGATACACGGGTAGGGCGGTAAGAGTCAGTAGTATGGCATTGGGACACGGGTAGGGCGGTAAGAGTCAGTAGTATGGCATTGATACACGGGTAGGGCGGTAAGAGTCAATAGTATGGCATTGATACACGGGTAGGGCGGTGAGAGTCAATAGTATGGCATTGATACACGGGTAGGGCGGTAAGAGTCAGTAGTATGGCATTGATTTGGTATAAGAATATTAATTTGACAAATCAAACTTGCCTGTATCAAATTCCTTCTTCAAAGTTTGAAGCTCATCTTGATATTCCCCATTCAGAGTATCAAGGCGTTGCTGTTGAAGGTCTAACAGTGACATGTGAAAAAGGGAGAAAAAAGTTATAATGACACGCATGACTAATGTATAGATTGCATCGATTTATACCGATAAGATGGTCGATATTTTCCAAATGACTTCGCAAGGCCATCATAAACTGTTCATCCGCCTCCTCTAAGTCTTTCACCAAGGACTTCAGGACGCTGTCCTTTCTACAATGCAATGTTTAAAAACACATAATTGAACAATGTATGAAAAGCCAAATGCTCACCCGATGTAATTATGACGTAAAAACTATAAAAAATAAATGCTATCAGCAGAACAATCAAGTAAACTGAACGCACGTTATTGGTCGAACAGCTTAGCTAAACATTACAAATTGCAGCCCTTTTCTCGCTGCTCTTCTCTGCTCGGACAGTGCTGCATTCCACGATACCTCCTAATGCTCTCTTTTCACTCCCCCTCTTTCTATATCTCACATTTGTTCATTTTTCCTTTCCTCTCTCCCCCTCTATCTTCACTCTCTCTCTCTCTTATATCTCTTTATTTTCCTATATTCCTATTTGTTTCACTCTTCTCCCTCCCTCTCTTTTCTTTCTCTTTTTCATATTTCTTTTCTCTCCCTTTCCTCCAAGAGGTCGGGGCGCTGTCGCGCCCCCTCGACTGGTTATGAGAACACAACAACAACATCAATCGTTTAACCTCCAGTGCCTCGACAGTGGTGGGGCGTTCGTCGTGTCTGGCTTGCCTGAGGATGGATTTGGGAATTCCGATGACGTCACTTTTAGGAATTCCCGGGTCTATTTTGGGGGTGGGTTGGGTGCGGCGTTTGTCGTGATGCTTTCGACGCACACGGTGTCCTGGGGACCACCCTGAGTGGTGGTGCGAATACACGATGTTTCGGGCCATCTTAGTTAGGCTTAGGCATATGTATATGGGTGAGGGCTGGTGTCCACCTCTGTTTCATGTTAATCACACAGTCTCATTTGGGTGATATTAAACGGTTCAGCATCCCTTCTGAGGCACTTTGTATGCCCAAGTTAGATGCAATCTACCGGTACGTCCTCTCAGAGGAATCCGTGTCGGTGGACTCGTAACTGAAGGAGTTCCGGCTCCCCCGACAAGACCCACAGTACAACAACACATGTAATAATGCCATTTCTCGAATTACAAACTGCGGAGAATATTTTTTATAGTAACTTTCATTTGAAAGACAGGACGACAACCTATCTGATTTTACTCTCGCTGTATACCATTTGATCAATCTGTAGCAACCCAAAAATTCTATATGAAAACCAATATGAAAACAGTAGTTTAACTAGGAAAAGGTCCGTTTCTTTCGTGAGGACATACAGATTATTAATAAAGTAAAAACAAACATCGTCTTTTATTGAACATCATTTTAACAAAAATGTCCAGAGATGCATAACGGTCCTCTGAATTTGTATGTGACAGTCAGCAGAAATAGGTTTAATTTGAACTCCAATAAAAGATCCAAAGCTCTACCTGTCAACAACTCGTTCAAATGTCTGGGAGAGAATTTCAATATCTTTCTTCAACTCCTTGGATTTGACTTCGCGCATGATATTTCGCCATTGGTGATTCAGTTTGAACAGATTGAAACTGGACGCTTTCTCTTCTTTGGCCAGTTTGTCCTTGATGGATGAAAATAATCAGATTCGTGGTATAACTCAACTGGTTAATTATGTAATAGAGGAAAACAACAAGGAATGCATTTTCGCTGCGAAGCGTGCATTTCTGCAGAAGCTGGCAGTTTAGCAAAATTCTTCAATTCATTTAAATACTGAAATATAAATTAGTTTCATTAAGTACTGGTTCAAATGCGGTTAGCTTTGCCATGATTGATGGTTGTGCTAGTAGCAGTTATAATTCGAGGGGAGATAAACTCAGAAAGTAGGATGACGGCCTACCTTAAAATTGTGAATTTAAAATCATATATACTGTAGTATTATCCCTCTCTTTACCGCACTTATTCACCTTCAATCATATATATGTACATAAAGTATACACAGATCGATAAATTTTCATTAAACGGAGACATAGGCTGACAAGTTAATTCAGTATATTTCTACTTGATAACAAAGGAGATTACAAACAAAAAACAGCGATATAATTCTACCGAAAGCAAATATAAAAGAAACAACTTTATTATAATAGCTATTTATGCACTCGAGGGCGATGTATGTAGGATAATATCCTAGAGTTAGCTACGAAACCATTTAAATGTTCCATAGATTGACTAAAGGATCACTATATCGATCATAATTTTAAATTTCCGGTAATTAATTAAAAACGCACCGAAAAGCTATATGTAAGTAAGTAAGTAATATCTCTATTGCAAGTATGAAAACCCAAAGGTTTGATTGGACAAGCATAGAGACAATAAGAAAAACCGCATGTGAAAATGCGAAACAAGTCGAGAAATATCCAAAAATGCTATCATTTTATCAATTCATTTGATGTCTGCATCCAGGTCAAATAATCATTAGAATAAAAGCTAAAGAGCCGGTAAGAGTGCCTTGAGGCACACCTGAATGGACGTCGACCCATGAAGAGAAACATCCCCGGTATTTAACACGTTGACGTCTACTACAAAGAAAGGTTGCTACCCATCTCACAAGAAAAGGCAAAACTCCCAGACTCATAATTTTGCTAATGAGAATATTGATGTCAATACGGTCAAAAGCTTTCTAAAAATCAACCAAAAGCGCACGAGCGGAGTTTCCTTTGTCTGTTGCCTCATACAGGTGATGGAGAAGGGTCACCAGAGCGTGAGCTTGCACGTGGGATTGAGTCCAACGTCGCGATGGCTTTGGCTTTCCTGATTTCGGGAGGGTCTTCTTTCGATCAAGGGAAGACAAGAGAGGTGACTTGTCGAACTGTTCTTAACTCCCCCAAATTGACGTTTGTCAATCAGTTCTGACACATGCTCCTTTAACAGGTTCGTCATGATCTTTTCACCAACCAGCTTGCTCAAAGTGCATGTTAATGTGATAGGCCGAAGATCACTTTCCACCGCTCTAGGAGGATTGACTTTTGCCAAGGGAAAATATCTCCGAATAGCCACATTTCTGGCCACTCTTGCTCCCTCATGGAAGATGAAACGATTGAGCCAATCGGAGCAGCTAGGGTGTCTGCGCACTCCTTAATCAACCAGTTTGGTAACCCGTCAGGTCCTGGTTTCTTTCTAGGATTTGTACCTGCAAGAAGTTTGCCTATTTCTTCTACAGATGGTATACACTCTTCAGGAACCTGTTGACGTGGAGGAAGAAATGATAGATGATTAATATCCCGCGTCACTGACTGAAAATGAGAGTTAGGGCATTCAACAAACTCTTGGACGTCGCCATTAAATATGTCATTTACCAAAGCACCGAGTTGATCCGTGTTATTCAGCCCAAGAACGATATTAAGATGACTCCACCAAGTAGAAGGTTCTGATAGCTTGAGGTTATCCATGTATCTAGAGTAAAATTTATTCTTCAACTGATTTTTCATTCTATTGATTTTATTACGAAAAGCTCTATACATGGGCATGTTCCATAGATATATAACTATTAGAACTAGATTGGAAATAGACGCCAGTTAACAATAGAGTTGGCGGCACACATTTTTCCGTGATGATTACGGATGCACGCCTCACTCACTCGCTGCAACTGTAGAGTTTAGCAGCGAGTTATAAAAACTAGATAAAGTCGTTATCGGAATAACTTTTTTATTGTGTAAGTTATGCTACTAAAAGTTATATATTATTGTAGCTCTCATCCAGGCGTACATTTTAATATAATTTTTATTCATATCTGTGTTATATTTCATGTAGTTTTGCCTCTTTGAAATTACGTGAATTTGCATTGAAATCAATAGTAAACCATTTTTTCTACCACCCAGAGAAAACGAAACTTGGAAATCGAAACAACGGGGAATTTCCCGCAGTGCGACGTCTAGATAATCTATTTAAAGTCTTTGGTCTACCGTCATCACTCTGGTGGATAGGAAACACGGCAACATTTCCTATCCAGAAGTACATATGCTCAACTAATTAAAGCAGAGACGCATTGAAGAATAAGCCATACAATACTGAAAGCAATAAATTGGTATTAAAAGTGATTAATATCGGTGTATTTTATTATACGTAAAACTGTTCACAATCAGAGACTAGACAGTATATGCAGGCAGCTGTGTGCATTCATGGAAATTCTACTCGATTTATAGTTTCTGCTTGTGCATATTATCTTCTCAGCCGAATTCATTGTGTCAAACACAATGTAGTAAGCTAATTAAAGTATAATTCTTCGCTTTGATTGGCTGATTATGGGTCATCACATTTCGCTGCATCCTGGTGATAGGGATAGACCTAATTACTATACTGCTAACTGCTCCCTCTATACTGCTGTTGTCATCTGTGAGTAAAACTCGTTGAAATGGTTATTCTATCGAAATTTGCAACGTGCTTAGAAATAAAACCAGTTTATATTTTCTTATAGTAGTTAGGTAGCAACGGCGATTTCGTTTAGGTTCAGATAGTACAACGACTTTTCGCTTCATTTTATGTAGTATAACACAGTTTTGTAATACCATTAGGAAGTATAACACCGCTATGCCCATAGAAATCGGATTTGTTTTTAATATAAAATAGCTATGCTGCGTAATCCGATTTCTATTGTAATGCGCGTTACTCCTCAACTACACCGCTGGTTACTCAAGTAACGAATGTCTCATGTGATAGGCATATTAATGAATTTCTCGATATATACAAATTATAACTGAGACTGGCAGATGCGTGTTACTTTTATTGGAATGTCGATCAATATACTGCAGTATTGTAAATGACTGATCTTTTTCAGACTATTTCCTCTACTGTTGCGCATTTGCTAAATACACTTCTCGCGATAGTCAGTTGTTCTTGCTAAATACATTTTGCCCAATAAAAATATTTTCTCAAAATTTGTGTACGGGAAACTCTGTTACCCCTGGGACATTTGCATGGTCAAAATATGTGTGTTAGATGACTGGAATAAAGTATAGGATGTACTATATTACTTATAAAGATGCATAAAACTAACTATTTTCTTAACTAGGGAAAAAAGTAGTGTATTTCGTCCCGTTAGAAGAAAATATCCTGAGGGCGAAGCCCGAATGATATTTCCATCTCTAGGGACGAAATACACTTTTTCCCGGGTTTAGAATTATGTTTTTTTCCACAGCGGGACGACATTACATCTGACTAACTATATTAGCAGTTCAATTAAAGAGTCATTCTGTCGTCGAAATAATGCCTAGTAAACGGACTTTTGATGAAATAACAGCTGATTTAGTTAGTTAGTTTCGTCAGATCGTGTCCGATCCCTGGTGACTCATTTGACCATTCCTCGCCATTCCCAAAGATCTTTGACATCTTCTTTAAGTTGTGAGAGCTTCCTTCCAGTATGATCTTCAATGCTGTCAAGCCATCTGGTTTTCGGTTTGCCGCGGGTTCGTTTTCTGAGTCTAGCAACATGTCTTTTTCCAAGCTGGTGTTCTTTCTCAAGATGTGTCCGAAGTGCGTCATTTTGCGTCTATCAACCAAGCTTGAGAGAGTTGTGGTTTCTCCAACTTGCGACCTAACTGCATCGTTTGTTGATTTACTCCCTGCAAAATCTGCAAATCTGTACAATACCTATTGGGAAGATTACATCTCTTATGGCAATGAGTATTTGAATGGTTCTGGATATTCGGATATACAGAGTTTCACAGAAGATAACGTGATGTCCTATTTTGATCCTAAACACCAAGATGGCTACATGCCAAGCACACTATGGACTAGATATTCAGCGATGTAATCTGTTAGTAGAGTAAAAATGGGCGCAGACATGGGCAATATGAAATCATTAATTGCTCTTCTGAAAAAGTTTGAGCATGATAGAGTGTCGTTACCAAAGAAAGCCAAGACATTTACAATTGAAGAGTTTGAGAAATTCATATCCGATTGTACGGACGACAACTGTAACTTGGTGATGAAAATTGTAGCAACTCATTGTTATTGTTGTGTTATAATTGACTGTTGATAAATAAAACACGGGACACTTTTAACCTTATGACTTGCATTTCGAAACAGCGTGATGAAAAGCGATACTTTTCATCCCGTCGAACAGTGTTTTAGCGGCATGAAAAGCCTACTTGTCGAACCGCTTTGGAAAAAAATATATACTGCTGTGTAAACTCATTCTTTTAAAATGGTCTATTCGATTCTTCCTTTTGAAATACTGCTAAATTTAAAAAGAAATTTTAAATATGGCACCTGTTGATCTAATCTAATAGAAATTCAACGAAAACACATAGACATACTGTATCTAACTTACCGGTTGCACTGTATGTAATGTTTCTAACTGTCTACTCTAATGTTGATTTTTTTAATTTATATCTAATGTTATGTTAAAAACGCACTTTTGAATAGATCAATCTATAATACATCTTTTATTTTGATACCAAACACAAATCTAATATATTTATCACGGCCTACACTTGTAAACATTTATTGTGCTGCCCTCACAAATGGTTGGGGACAACCGCCCCCTCGCTATTTCTAAGCCGCTGCCTAACAACCTAAAACACTGTTCATGCGTTCAACATGCCTCTTTCCACAGATTTCCGAACCGTCTTTGAAAATCCTGTGTGCGGCCCTGTGGTATCTCATTTCTGATTTTAAGAACTACATACTACTGAAGCACCATCCGTTCATCAGCAAGAGATGCAACATGAGATCCAATTTACGACTATACGAGGCAATGCGTCGTTCGTTAAGACAGTGACTCAATTTGCTGCGATAAAATCACAAATTTTTCTTATCTACACAATCATCGCCTAACACCCGCCACACATCACGCGAACTGTCCATACTAATCCTATTGCACAGTTGGCACACTGGGGCTTCGGGATGTGGAGGCGTACTTGATTATTCGCTACATGGTCGAGCGAAGGTGCATGTTGGCCGTAAATTATCTGGTGAAAATCTCCGAACTAGTTCTATGTCAAAAGCAAACGCTGCCTGATCGCTACTCGAAATTTGACTAACCGAAAAAAATGGGGTAAAGTTATTTTTTGTTCTACTAATCAACTGGTTGTCATGACGTTGAGAAGTCGTAAATTTTTCACCATCGATTGGTACAATATATCAAATTATGACGCCAAGAGGCAGTTATTCTGGGGAAATAATAAGGCTCGATTTGTAAAATTTTAACGATATGCAGAAAACTCCCGAAGGTGCGATGTATGAATTTGAACAACACTGACTCAATTCACACCCATCCAAACGACCAACAGCCCTAACCCTGACTTTCATTCGTCGCAAATTTTATCCCCTTACACTGCTACAATATATCCAATAATTCCAGCAAGTGGCAGATATTCAGGAGAAATTTTTAAAAATCTATATGGAAATAACTACTTCGCATGTACTGCATATCATATACAGTACACTATGTTAGCAACAGAGAGTTATTTTATTAAACGTGTGACTTAAGTTCAGACTTTCGATTGAGTCCTTGAAAATGACTTTAAATTGTCATTACACCTTGTTGGTCAAAAGAAGTTGGTCTATGAAATTAAACCTTAGTTAGTGAAATTGAAATATCATATTTGTAAATTTCGACATTATCCTGCAAAAATCTAAACGATGCAGAATTTTTCGCATGCACCGTTCTTGAAAAACAACCACATGCCTCTCTGCTAAATGGTCTTCTTGTTTGACTATGCCATAGTCAGCATGGTATAATTGATGTGTTTTGAGGTCTTACCCCATGTTGCGTACGGTTCAGAATTCTTCTCTTATATCAACGAAGTCCGTACTGTGATATCTGCCTGCTGTCACATGTTCCGCGGTCGCGTTTCCGCTTTATTTCCTCATTAACACTACTAGGTGTACATACGTTCGTCAACAGGCAGTATTGTTGATCACGCCTTATGAGGTATGCAATACCAGGCATCAAAGCCGAAGCATAGGAAAGCTAAGTCTATGAAATTCCCTTATTTGTATTTGTATATCGAATCATGTCAATCCTTTAAAATCATTGACTAAAGTTTTAAATTCACCTATAGAAAAAGGTTTAGTTATCTTCAAGTCGGGACGATCAACAGAAGAAGCAAAAACAAGGTTTGGTTTAGCTACCGCCAACCTGGTAAAGCTAACAACACTATGGAGAAGCAAGAAAATTCAGTTCTC
>JAUYWV010130602.1:0-11137 GCA_032274565.1 Nematoplana nigrocapitula
TAAATATTTTACAATTAAATCTTCAGACTAATATGGTGCTCCAAAATGTT
Organism: Nematoplana nigrocapitula; assembly: GCA_032274565.1. NCBI lineage: Eukaryota > Metazoa > Platyhelminthes > Proseriata > Nematoplanidae > Nematoplana > Nematoplana nigrocapitula. The sequence goes on from JAUYWV010130602.1 coordinate 51, forward strand.
TTAAATATAGGCAAATTGAATTTTATATGTTTGGTCTTACTGTTAATTTTTATCGATATTTGCTGTCTAAAAACATGCCTTATTTTCGTACTACCGAATCGCAGTTCATATTTTTTTAATTATTCAACTCTTTTGTACGAAGAAACAGTTTTTTTATTATAACAACATTTTATGTATTTCAGTATCATCGTAGTATCAATCGATAATCGTGAAATGCCAAACAATGTTAACCACTATTAGAATTAGAAATATGAAAGCGTTGTCTACATTATGTGATAAAATGTGCATAGAAAATTTGAAATCGTTTAATCGACTCCTATTGGTTTAATTATTCACTCGCGTCAATAATTTAATAGCCTATAGTATTTCACTTACTCATTGCCAAGCCAAAGTCTATCAATTTTGACGCCGTGTTCTTTACTGTTTATGATTCATCATTCTGGTAAGTTCTCTATGTCATATATTTTTATAGTTTTCACAAACGTAACGCATCTATCTAATTGAAATAAGCCTAAATTTTATGAATTATTTTTTTCAGATAATTAGGATATGCAAAAAGTTACTTAAACTGTATCCATATCGAATTTTACTGGTACAGGGCTTATCAAATCACGACAAGATAGTAAGATGCGAGTCAGCGGTACTATTTCCGTAAGTCCTTCCTAAAAAGCCAGATCTGTTTTTCTTCTCTGGTGAAGCAACTTTTCAACTGATGGTGTGGTCAACAGATGGAACTGTCGTATTTGGAGATATTGTCGGCCCCTCGCACTTCTACCAGAGTCGTTGACAGAATGCAGAAAAAGTTACAATATGGGTATCTATGTCCTTTGAATATCTTTTTGGCCCATACTTTTTCCCCGGGACAGTTGACGGAGATCATTATCATATTATGTTGACGAATTCTTTTCTTCCAGATTTGCAACGTGAATTAGGAGACAGTATTGAGCATGTGTGGTTAATGCAAGATGGAGCGCCTGCACATGTAGCGCTCACGAATCACGCAACCTTTTCGAAGACATTTTTGGATAAAATATTGTTAGTCGCTACTCTGCCATTGAATGACCACCGAGATCGCTGGATATCAACCCTTGCGACTTTTTTCTCTATGGTTTATTGAGAGACCGTGTCTTCCGCCCTGAATTTGGTACCGTAATCACATTATATCTGAGTTTAATTGGATTCGGCAAAACGCCGGACGACGTCCGTGCAGCAGTTGAGACTTTTTATCCAAGACTGGAGCACTGCATTGCCATTGACGGAGGACAGCTAGAACTGAATAACTCCTGAATTTCATTGGTAGCTTCATTTAAGACTATCCTTTTGAAAATTTAAATGTTTTAAAATTTAAAGATATTTATACTTTATTAAAAACTTACAAATGTCTTCTATTGATTGATGTATAGATTGTCAAAAACGATAAAGTAATACCAAAGTTATAAGCGATTAGTTTCCGTTCAACTTTTTGAAACACCCGGTATAAAATATTATTTAGTGTACTTATTGCAAATATGACACTATTGAATACGCGTAACGCTCACATTGTGCTATGAACTCTATAAAATATATGCTATCTATTACTTTCGAAATGCAGAAAACGTGTGAGCGAATGGTTTAAGCTTATATAGCATATCGCACTCCAAATAATTACCCCAGAATTACAATTTCAAGAAAACGCAAAAATGCTTTACGTGCGAGAATACTTTTAGATAAGTTATTTATGAATCATTGTGTATATAATTTGATGCCTAACTAATGTTATTCGTTTGAAATTACAACATTTAATAGGGATATAATTTGTATAATAATAATATTTTAAAAAGTATGTTATTATTTTTAAGACTCTTGTATAATTATGGGAAGAAAAAACCTTATTTAAATTTAAAGGAACATCTGGAGAAAGATGCCCGTAAAAAGAACTAAAAGAACTATGAGCTGCTCCCTGACAAAATAGAATCCATATATGCTTGACAATTTATCGACACATAAAGTCGTCATCATCTGTGGTGAGCATAAAGTGCTCAAATTTGTCTGGCCCGATTGTATCAGTATACTACGTACAATTTATATTTTATTATATTTTTCATCATTGATTACGGATTTTGTAGTGTTATGTCTGGTCCACGATGTTGTATGGATGTGAGGGCTGGACCATCAGCCAGAAAATGGAGGTCCAACTGGACAGGGTTTTCAACGAGGATGTGCAAAGCCGTCCGGGAATGCGTCGAGAGCTGATGAAAATGAATAAACAGCAGTTAGAGTTAATCGTGGGCCAAGTACTAAGGAAACGACAGCTAGAGAAACTCGCCCTGATGGGTCGCACTGAGGTTCAGCGGGCATGAGAGCGCAAAAGATTAACATTTTTGGGTTGGCTGGAAAGGGTACTCGGAATGAGACCATGTGTTATCTCACCCTACGACTCAAGCAGCCGGGGAAGAAGAACACTATATGGCTGCTGCCTACGCTACGAGTTTCGGTTCAGCACTCTGATTGATATGTGCATTAATCAGAAGTGGAAAAATTTTGTAAAAAGATAGGAATGAGCTAATTTTTCTATTTTGTATTAAAATATTTTAGGACAATATTGTATTGTAATATTTATTCAGTTATTCAATGGTGAGGTACAAAATGATGTTTAGTCTTCATTCATAAAAATGAAATCGACCTAAAATCTGTATAAGGCAGTAAGCTAAGATGATTGTATTATTTTAGTCTAATTCGAGGGATAACTGACACTTGACTTTTTTCTCACACGTAACGCTTTTCATAATATATATAAATTTTCCTTACTTATGAAACAAATAGCCAGTACTATATTTTATCGTTTCAAATGTATTTAGCTAGTGTAAGACGACATGATTGTTAATATATAACATATTTTAGTGAACTTTTAAATATATTGCACGATTAATTATTGTGTATCTATTAAAACACGTACTTCAATAAAATATGTATATTAAATCGAATATCATTTTTTTATTTTTTTCCAAGTATTACCTTAATTGATTTTTCAATTCATTTCAGAGAAACATGTGCAAATCAGCTGGTATTAACTACACAACTTGGTTATAATAGAAATTAAATTAATTTTATAAATGACACTTATAGTTACTTTGATACAGGGGGTGAGCGTTTAATGGATATATTTGAAATATGTACACGGGGGACCTCTTTCCTTTGCGCGCGCGGGGCGGGTTTTGGGTCACTGGGGGTTGTAATCCAAACTACAGCTCCCAGAGACTTGTATGTAGCTAAAATTATATATTCTAATAATTAAAAATACATTGTGAATACCATACCCTAGAATAATAAATCATAAGAATTACATATCTGTGATATCAATAAAAAATTTTATCCATAAAAAATTGTCAAATTCCGCGTCTTGGCCTTTCCGCCGTTCGAAGCCATCGCGTGCGTTGGGAACATTCCTTCCAGGTGCATAAATTTCGTGCATCGCGGCAGGAGTGTTACTTGGTCGGTCGTATCGGTAGTTGTTACAGACACGTCCATTATTCCAGGATCGGTTAGTATCTCCGTTTTGACTACATTTTTCTCTACTATAGCCCCACTCTTCTAGGTGTAACTACTAGGTTATTTAGCATCCGTTGATCTCCTGTCTCTGTGGATGCGAGTAGAGCTAGGTCATCCGCATGACCAAGGATCGAAATGCTGATGGAGGTAGCGCTGTGAAATACCGGTTTATATCAGTGATAGATTTTTTCAATGGTAAACTATCACCACTACTGTAAACTGTCTCTTTGCGTAAGACTTCATTTTTAAACGTATCTATAAAATTATGCCAGTGATTTTTCGAAAATCCATCTTTCATCAAATCTTTTTATCTTTTACAAATCTCAGTGTTTTAAAAAGCATCCTTCAGAAAAACCATATTATTAACAGCCGAGGTGATCGATTATAATAAAATTGCGCATTTATAAAACAAAACCGAGACAAATGTAGGGCTCGCTCGTTCGTTAGAACTCATATACCTCTCCCAGGCAACGCAACGCTGTTCAGTCGAAAAGCAGTTATTGATTCAATCAAATGTTAGCACGCGTGCCTCTTGCCTAGTCTAGGATTACAGAAATTCGCAAAAACAATACTGTCTCGCAAATCAGAGTTTTCCGTCAGAAACTTTCCGCTGCCCAATTTGAATAGGTGCTTCCATGCCGAAAATCACATCACCTAAAATGTTTTTAGCTTTACGTTATCCCCTAAACATGCACTCTAACATTCTCGGTTGAAGTCATGCAGGCTAAGGTTAAAATTTAATGGTGTTTCAAAAAAATAAAATAGAATTGAAGTAACATTTTACTGCCTGAATACATAAATAATTGTTTTCTCAAAATGCTATGCTTACTCCGTCTTTATTATGAGTGTTCGGTGATAGTAAGTATTTTGCTTCCGTTTCTGATGTTTGTTCTCTAAACCGGTTTGTTTAGTTACGTTTTACATAGATACTGTATATACGTGAACGCTGGATTTTTGTTTCTAAAAGTTCGGTAGGATTCTTCAAATACTGTATTCAGCATGTTTTCCAAACAACAGTTAAGGCAGTCGATAAGCATAAGAAAATACCTAGAAGTCTATATAATTCATGTAAACACTCTAACATATGACTCATCCACGTTCTAGAAATGAAATATTTTACGCGCAATATGATCTACAGTACATCTACATACAGTATAGTATTTTGCGTGCTGTTGCTAATTACAATCTGAGGCATCTGAGGAAAAGTACCATCGGAAACCTGCGTGTAAAGAATATATCATTCAGATATGTGCCCTTAAAGCTTTTGAAATGAATGATACTGTAGTTTCGGGAAAACTGACAAGAAAGAAACAATGTGCACGGGGTGTCAATGGCAGAGAATGTGAATAAACTACATGAACTCTTTTAGGCGAAATTCACAATTTCATCATTTAGCTTGCCAACTCGGATACAACAATGGAACTGCCAACAGAAAGCGAAGGCGCTTGAAGTTTATGAGAATGGCAAAAAATAGCAGGCCACCATTGTCACAAACTCAAATGTATGCACGCTTGCTTTTTGTGCCAGAAATGTTTATCAAGATCTTCTTGATACAAGGACATACTGTATCTGAATTGGAAATCGATCTAATAATAGACACACAATCTGTTAATCAGTCTACTATTACTTGTAGATTGATCTCACGTCACTCACTCTAGTCGCTTGGAATTTCAGTTTTAAATTTCTTTGGTAATACGAGCTATTTTTTAGTTAATTTCTAGATGAAAAACTGAAATTGAACACTACAGCTATGTTGACACAGAGGATATTTCAAATTCTGCTTGACCTGGCGAAGTTATGCTAAAACCCGGTCCTAATCCTCTGTTAATAAAAGGTGAGAGCGTTGACGATAACCGCAGTCAGGGAATAAATCAGTCGTGATCCTATAAACTCCTCGCAGTTATAAAATGCATTTATTTCCCCGTCAAGGCAAAAATTTGTTTGTCCTTCGCATTGGGGAGCTTTAGGTCAATCCCATCTCCCGCACCGCACCGACTGTCGTCTCGACCTTCCCTTCAAATCAGCCACCTGTGACACACACTATCGAGGGGGATTGAGGTGAATATAGGGAACCTACAGTATATCAGCCGATGTAAGCCGGTTAGATGGTGAAAATCAATCAATGATAATGAAATTTTTTCATCCCATTATTTATGGCCTTCATCGAAGAGTCGGGGTTGCAAATCTTTTTTGCTCCCGTGAAGAATTTCGCAGAGCAGGCTGTTGAGAGATAACATAAAATATCCATCAAGATTTTTCGATTGACTGAGTCGAAGGCAATTAAAATGAGCAAATGGATGAAGATTTTTTAATAGTTGTGCGGAAACAGACACGCAAATAGAAACTGCGAAAATCGTGTTCTATTTAATCTAGTCTATATTTACTTTCGTAGGCAGCAATCTATTTGCGCTTTGCATTAGGGCTGGAGGTGAATCACTAAGTTGACTTCACACTCCTTTTAACCAAGCCGATTGGCTAAAGTTATTGATAAACTTAAATAATTACATACATATATCAGCTTGTAGATCATCGGACAGGTTTTAAAATAATATGAATAAGCTTCACTCAGTTAAAGAATGAAAATGCACTAAACGTAAATAAGTCTTTGTCCTATAACAGTAAGTAGAAAAATCTTTTGAAGAAATTGTAAATAAGTTAATTTATATTTTTAATTTATTAATATAAAAGTTATTTTATGGAGAAAGACTTTAATGATAATTAAGGATTTTCTGAATTCTATAGTATAGATGACTAGTGCGAGTGTGTTGGACAGACAAAAAGACTAGTCGTGGGGTTCTAGTCAATATCGGCGCAGAAATGACTTTAAGAAAGAGTATTGGACTCAGAAAGATACTGTATTTTGGACATATAATTATTGGAAAGACGGTTTGGGGAATACAATCATCAAAGGCTCTACCGAGAAAGAAGATCAAGAGGGCAACAATCAATACCATGGACGAAGGACATCGCAACCTGGACTGGGAGCGAACTGTCAGCTGCAACAACATTAGCATTGGACAGGAATAAATGGCGTGCTATCGTTGGGTCACAACGCTACCTGACTAAAACAGAAGAATAAGATGGGAAAATATTAATTAATTTCATTTTTGAATATATTAGTTGACAAATATAGATAAAGCCACAGATTAGTAATAGAGTGGACTAAGACCCTGGCTTGTCATACCGAAGATGGCGGGTTTGATCCCACCCTAAGTCAGTTTTGTTCATATCCCTTCGTTTGACTAAATTAAATCCAAATATAGCCTAAATTTGCAGGGAAGCGGGCAATGCTTTTTGCTTTTAAATAAAAGCGGTGGTAGGAAGGGTTTGACGCTTTTGGTAATACTATAATAATGATTAGAAAATGTTTTTTATTTTCCATAAATTATTACCATTAGGGAACCTCAAACTCTTACTGCTCTTGTATATGCGTATTATTGCAGTCAAACGCTGAACAAAACAAGAAAATTGTTTAGACAAAAGCAAAATGGCGTCTATATATATATATATTAAAACAAATCAAATGCGATTAAAAATTATAACAATACACTTAAATAAAATAAATATTAAATTTTTGTTATAAAAATGTTTTTAAAATATTTTTATTATTTTATAGAAAATAAATTTAATTACCCAAATTACAAAACTTTTGATAGAGTCTATACTCTATAGTAACCATCATAGAGAAGGAAATTTATGTAATTTATGGGTGAAGTGATGAAGATGCAAAGGTGGAAATTGCTAAAATAGAGTCTAAGAATGATACAGTATATGGAAGAACGCAGTTGCTCTGGCTGAAGCAGACAAACCAATAAATCATTGGATAATGCAAACACAGAATGTACTGCATTAACAAACACCTCATTTTATAGAATGCGAAAGATCATGACAAAATATTGTAAATGAATTTAAATATAATTTGCGAGATTTATGTGCCTGCTGGAGAATAAAATCAGACAGCTCCATCATCGAAATTCAGAGAGAACATGTTTGAAGGAAAACGCCGTTGAATCGTTACTTTTGTTGATTAGCCATCATAAGAAGGCGTGCATTTTTCAAATAAATCAAAAAAGTCGGTGAATGTAACCATGGAAACAGGTCAAATTTGAATACAGTTCGGCAACCAAATATAAAAGGAATAACAATAAAAGAGCAAAAATAGCAAACAAAGGGAATTGGTTCGATATTTTGTATAACCACCATTGATTTAGTTTTCAAAACTTTTGACAACAATTCCGAATAAAATACAGAACTAAAAAGATAATTTTTTATAAAAAGAACCATTTCCTTTTAATTTTTCTTGCACTTTTACATACCGTACACTGAAAACATTGTGGCCCCGCATGAAACCAATGAATAATCAAAATGATTTTGAACAAACTGGGTTTGCGATTGTGTCGACGGAATTTAGGTATGACATATAGGGTTGGGATGAACTCTAATTTTCATCTCTGGGGGTGGTATAAATATCGAACGTTAGTGGAAAATTATTTATGCCTTTTGCAGTTGTATAAATAGTGATATGTTCTGAATTAGTGTGAAATAATTTGTTATGCTTTGCTATTAAGCTTAAATTTGTTCTTGTTCTAACAGCAAGCTGTTTTGTGTAGTTCTACTACGAATATTACAAAATCTCGATATATTTCAAAACTATTTCCACGACCAAATCTCAATTTATTTAATTTCATCGCATGCCAGGAGAAACTACAAGGGACCTTATTTTTTTTAAAAAGATTCATTTTTTCTCATATTACAGTAGAAAGCTTCTCATTTAACTCAGTCGAAAAGTGCAAGGGTTGAGCGACGACGATATTTAAATGACTCATAAACTACAATATATTCCTGATCAACCTTCGACGACTTTGATGAAAAGGGGAATTCGGCGCGGTCGTCGCAGACAGGCAATGGGGAGTTGGGAAAACTGTGTTAGCCTGTAGCGCTGTATGGGAAACGTACTATCCCATAACGAGGTTGACTCCCTTGAGACTCAGAAATTCCGGACTGTATCTACTGAGTTCCTCATCCTATTCGACTTCAACCGCATTTTTGTAGGTTAAAAGACGTCAGTAATAATCTTTACATATCTGAACTATGTGACGTTCACATGCTGTTGACACAAGTTTTAAAAAAAAAAACTCTTTCATAACCAATATTTCATAAACTTCCACAGGCAAATAAACACAATACACCATATTTTGCTATTAATGCAAAACTGTTTTTCATATTTCTGTCATTATAAATACACTATTAATTAATTCCGTTTGAGTCATTCAAAAACCGGAAAATAAAAAAAAACATATGAATACTCGTAGCTATGGAAAACTTTTCCTTGGGTAACTCGTGGCATAATTACTTTTATCATTATTATATCTAAAGGCGCAAAACCACTTTATATTTTTGATCGCATAAAATAATTTTATTTCAGTTCACGATTTATCTATAGTACGAGTATTTGAAGCCACTGTTGCCTGATATCTGAAGGAGATAATTATGCTATAGTGACAAAATTAACGGCCTTCTAAGCCTAATTAATTATCTCTAACCAACTTTGTTCGCCTGATATGTAGAAGAAAATCTTTGAACATGCAAGCATATCCATTCTCTGAAAATTATGCCTTGAAAATTTCATTAACTGTGTAAATGAAGACGCCCCCTGCACTGCCGGATTTGGTTTTCTTTGGTGTGCTCCTGTCGTCATGTCCCTCAAAAAAGTTCGAATTGCATTTTCTTTTCGTGGGATTTTCGAGAGATTATTATGATTCCCAATTAGTGACGGTTGCAAATTCCAGATCGCCTCTCTCGTTGGATCTATTTTCCTCCGCTAATAGTGTGCTCCGCGATGAAATCGATGCAAGAACACAGATCGTGTTTTCGCGCAGAGGGGTTCAACACTGCCAAACCAACGCACTGAGTGTGGTATGGAGCTCATATTATACTATGCTACGTATGTAGAAAAGCAGTCTGCAATTAAATCAATAGTTTGTTGTAGAAAGAAGCTCCACTAATTAGTCGTCCGCTTATAGCTTGCATAAATAGGTAATCTCCCTTTGAGGACAAAGAAATATAAGGATACATTCCTAATGCATATACACTAAGCTGCATAAACACTCCTGTTCTCTGTATGTAGATTAGAAGGTTGGCAAATATAACACGCCAATTGTGCCTGTTCTCAGCTTTCCGTTTTGCAATCCAGATGCTTTTACTTCCACTGTATTTCTTAACATCATCTCCCCAATCTTCGCTTTACCGACCTCTGTCTCGTTTCTCTTCCATCATACCTTCTAGAACCAAAGCAGATATCTGCCCTGAGGATCCTCTCATAACGTGTCCTGCAAACTTAATTCTTCTTTTGATCAGACTTATAAGTAATATTTCTTATTTCCAATTCTTTTCAAGACCTCGCCAATGGTCACCTTTTTAGTCCAGCTGATCTAAAAAAGTCTTCTGTAACACCACATTTCAAATGCGTGTAGTTTTTCTATGATACTTTTGCTAAATGGCCATGCCTCGCTGGCATACTCTACTATACTGAAAATATGTAAGTTTTCAGTAATCTTTTCATTCGTCAAGTTAAGGTTGATGTTACATCTCAAGAATTTTTTCAATTTCCAAAAGTCACTTTTGCCTTTTCAATTCTTCTTCTTACTTCTCCCTCGCCTTTACCATCCTCTGTAATCCAGCTTCCAACGTTATATTCAGTCACTTGTTCAAGTTCTTTGCCACCAACTTTGATTTCACATTTTGTCTTTTATTTTTCGTCTATAACTATTATTTCTGTCTGTTTAGCGTTCAGGATCATTCCAAAATCCATACAATTTTCATTAAATGCATTTTCCATTTGCTGCAATCCTTCCATACTATCTGCTATTTACTATCATATCTTCTGCAAATCTGATGTTGTCAATATTTCAACCATTGATTTTTAACCCATCACTATTACTCAGAGCTTCCTCGGTTAAATATTCACTATAGAGATTAAAGAGAACTGGTGATAAAATGCAGCCTTGTCGTATAGGTAGCTCTTTTTATATCAATATCTTCTGTTTTACCTTTATTTGTTCTTACTTTAGTCGTCTGATTCCAATACAAGTTTGATATCATTATTTCCATTAATTTTTCATATATTATATACTAGCTGACATTCCCGGGATGGAAATAAAAGCTTCTTGTCTGATAATACTCGTGCACTATACGGGTGGCAAACAATGGCTACTGCAGAATTCAAATGCCTACGGCTTCTCATATAGCCCAACCCTGAGAACCCGGCTTAAGCCCAAACCGGTAACCCGACCAAAAACAAAATAGTACATGGCCGTGAACTGCACGGTGTAAAGCTAGTGTGAAATTTCAGCTCAATCCGTCAAATAGCTGCTTGAAAAAGTGAGCCTCAGATGGACGGACGGACATTGAGTCTTATAATATAGCAGTGGGTATACCCGCGTTGCTGGGTACATGCCTAACCCTAACCCTGCTCTAGTCCGATCCCCCATTTTCGGAGGTGCCCTGCAAATTTTGTTTTATGAAATTTTCTGTGGGAGGCTTCCTTCTGCCCGAAACGG
>JAUYWV010130613.1:0-11137 GCA_032274565.1 Nematoplana nigrocapitula
TTTTATGAAACAGAATTTATTTAAGAGCAGCTAAATAGCCGCTCTTAAAGATTTATGAAACAGGCCCCTGGAAAATGATCTAAGGAGCGGATAATGAATCTTTGCCCTCACGAATGCCCAACTTTCCACGAGATCAGAGGCCATTTCGCAACAGTGAAGGAAGCTGTCAATGATAGACAGAAAGTGAGGTTCCTGTCCCTTTCTGGCCTAGCCAGACACATATGGGACGCTGGAGGAACCAACACGACGAGAAATTAAAGAAGAGAAAAGAGAAAAGGCAAAATGTGAAGATTGCGGAGAAGAAGTAGAGAAGGATCAGGTGTTTGCCTGTGCAAGATGGAAGGAAGTGGGAAGAGAGACGAATATACGAGTGGAAGACATGGTTGATGAGGAAGTTTCTCAGGAGGGCTAGGAACGAAAAGTTCCAGGCCTAACTGAGACGACCCATGGAGCACCGAAGCAGCAAGATCCGGGGGATGGGGAAGCTGTTTCCCCCCATGTACTACCCTGACTCTGTCAAGCGAGCGCTGAACACACCTTTCTCCTGGAGAATACCACTGGCGGCTATGCCAAGCCCCATCAGGATACCGAGACCCAGCGCTTTGATCGTGTTCATTCGGGTAGTCTTCTCGCGTTCACGGATCATCTGACGCACTATGATCACGCCCTCGGACAGGGATTTGTTGTCCAGGAAGGTTGCTATGGCAGCCTCATAAGTAGCAAGTGCTCGGGCTAACTGTTGAGCGCCAATCTCAGCTTCCGCCTGTTGCCGAAGGGGCGAAAGTAAACGGGAACAAGAAACAAATACACTGACACATTGGGCATCCATCTATGTTTAGCACAAGTTGGAAGCGCTTTACGGAAAGGATAATATACGTTAATACTTATCTGCAAGAAATAATTTGGTTCAACTTGCCTAGTTTGCGAAGAAAAGGATAAAACTCAAGTGATAGCTCATATTTCACTACAATCGCTACACATTAAAACTGACAACATAGAATATAAAACAAACAAAATTATCTGAATATAGTTTCGTGAGTACAACGAAAACCAATATTTCACCTCACACGAGTCTTATTTGAGCAAGTTATCTAAACATTCACTGAACGGTGCCATCGAATGCCCGAATATACTTGCACGAAGCCGTTATGGTTTCGCATGCCCCTTATTCATTATAATTGCATCTAAAAATAGAAAAATCTATTTCTACGCATACATATTGATCTAATTACTGAAACTTATTCACATTAAACGTCAAATAACAATAAAAAAACTCACCGTCAATGTTTATATATTGTAAATATACAGCAATTCAGCGTGCGCTATTTGAAAATAACGCTTGAATTTTGTTTACATATTTGTAATACATATATTCAAGCACAGAGTTCACCCTAACTTTTAACACTTAACTCGATTTTTCGATATCTTTTATCGGTTTTATCTACCAAAAAACAGCGAAATTATTAAAATGCTTCTTACCAATCAAATGGTTTACTGAAATCGTTTTTGAGAAAAATAATGAACTTTGTCGAAAAATAGAGTTAAGTGATAAAGTTAGGGTGGAAAATATATATTCCAATGTAAACAACAATTCGAGCGCCATTTTCAAATATATCACACGCTGAATTGCTGTATATATACACGCCCCAAGCACGATATGAGCCGGAGTGTTCTTCCAGCGACTATACAAATTATCGTTAAAAAGTCTGATTGAATTTAACAAGCCTGAACCCACTCATCCCCTCTGTTAGTGGTGTACTAGTTTATTTCATTCTACGTAGTACAATTCTTTTACTCCTCTCCCCAAACTGCGAACTTTATATCATATTTAGTAACAGTGCTTCTCAAGTCAAGAGGCGTTCGAACCACTAAACCAACATATATGAGAAGTTAGCAGATCTCCTGGTCTCACCTTTCTCACATAACCCTTGTACCAGTTGGGATCGAGGTGAATCGCCGTCAGAGCATCTTCTCTAGCATAGTAGAACTGGCCAAGTCTGTGGAAGGCACAACTCCGATTGCTGTGGAGACTGGACGAGGCAGGTTCAAGTTCGATGGCATGGGTGTACTCAAACAAGGCCTCGGCATACTGGCCAGCCTTCATCTTCTCGTTTCCAGATTGCTGCAAATTCTCAGCTTCAGTCATTCTACAATTAGGACAAAATTTCATGCAATTTAATTCTCTACTAGAGGCCCCCCAATGCCAGAGGTCATATCGAGGGGCGTCGAAGAATGGATCATGCAGGCCGCGATGGCCACTCCTCTGATTCTGTGCTGTCTGTCGGTAACACGTAGTGCGTACTACGGGCACGTTCGGCTTCCTTGTGTTCTGGGTTCAGGGCGGCACGTCGTTGCTGGTGCCTCGTCTTCCCGCTTGGCGGCTGCGTTGGCCTCTCGAGCCGCTTGCTCCTGCTATTACGCGGCATGCTGACCTACCTTGTTTCAATCTCTTTTCTCTCTCCTCAGTCCCCCCCTCTCTCTCCCTCGTCTTTCTCTTTCCTCTCTCCTCAGTCGCTCTCCCTTCCTCTCCTCTCTCCCACGCCTTTCTCTTTTCTCTCTCTTTAGTCCACCCTCTCTGTCTCTCTCATCAGTCCCCCTTTTTATCTCTTTTCTCTCTCCTCAGACGCCCCCTCTCTCACTCGTCTTTATCTTTTCTCTCTCCTCAGTCGCCCCACCCCTCTCCCTTTTCTCTCTCCTCAGCCTATACGGGTAGAAAACAATCATTCTAATGTGTTGTGTTGTTGATGAGTCTCCCGCACGCTTTCGCATTGTCGCCAGCCGTCTCGGGTTAGAAACGGCCAGTCAGGCGCAGATACTTCAGCAGCCAGTCAGGTCTACAGTCTGAGAAAGGGGGAAAGCAGTTCCAAAAGACTCCAAGCGAGCTAGAATCCACCTAGGACGGCCAGAAGGAAGTGAGAGTACGTCTTCAGCCGCTTCTTGATACTCGTCGCTCTGTAGGCTTTCAGGAACAAACTGTGTCCATTGTGGATGCAATATAATTCCGCTCTTTCTCGCGTGGATAGCCTGCGTTCCGTTTCTTTGTTTCTTGGCCAGGGGTCGGGATAGCACTCTTTGACTTCATGCTACTCGCTACCATCGATGAACATGACAAACAACAAAATATGGAATTCAGCCTTATTTTGTAGTTTATTCATTTAGCTTTGAAATAATTAATCGCTTATTCTGCAGAATCCAAATATATCATTTTGTTGAATATTGATTTCGCATTGCATCTGTCGGCTACTAACTGCAAAATTCAAATTCCTACGCCTTCTCCTATAGGCTAAACCTTGTCTTTACAGCCCAAGCACAAACCGGTAACCCGACCAAAACCAAAATTTGACGATATTTTCCCCCATAGTGAATTTTTTTAAATTTCACATTCATACTCACTGCCGTTTTTGAGTTATTCACGTTTTTACGAGTGAGACATCGTGGATGGACGGACTTTACGAAATTAATAATGTACATAGATAATGAAATATCAGTATTTTATATGATTCTATAAAATTTAATAGATTTGATTAAAAGTAGAAAATATGCAAATTAATAATAAAACAATGAAATAAAAAGTTCAAATTAGTAAGATATTAAAGGAAGAATAATAAATTTTATAAAATAATAAACTAGGGTCATTACAGCAGAAATGGTCCAGGTGGTGTGGCTGATATCTTTAGAATTGGCTAAAATTTGGTGTCTGGTACAGATAGGACCCAAATAGGTCAAATCTCAAATATTTTTGAAAAATATTGAACTGCATTGATTTTATAGACCATTGATAATTTTGACCAGAAAGAAGTGTAGGCTGACAACACATTTTTAATTTACTGTAACTTATATATATATATTAGGAAGAACTAAAACAATCATACATGTTTTAAGATGGTAATGATCTACATTATTGCATAATATAAACAATTTCCCAGTTATTATAAAAAATATTTCAGGTGTAAAAATCAGCTATCAGAGCCTATTTTTTGATATTTTGAGGCCTCATAACTTTTTTATGTAAATAAGGAAATAATTAAATTGAATAATGCTGATAGCGAGTTACTAGATTGACACAAATTTCAAATGTCAAGCAAAATAGATTGAAATGTTGTTATTAATTTCTGTAATGATATTCTGAATATGTTTTTCTTATTTTAAATTATCCTTGGCTGGCCGTAGGCTGGTCGAGACCTAAGATCTACGCATATAGCAGAAGCGGTTACATCGAGGACGATTTTGACACAGATTGCAAAATTTTTAGTAACTCTTTCCGCGGCTCTGATTGGCTGCCTGTCAGGGGTTTTGTCTGTCAGTTGCTATCCAGACAGGCACATCCAAAAGCGTGATGATGATATGGCATCACATTTGGTGACACAGCGTGGATCGATATCTTGCTCTGATTCGTTTTAATTGATTTCAATGCAAATTCACATAATTTCAAAGAGGCAAAACGACATGAAATATAACACAAATATGAATAAAAATTATATTAAAATGTTCGCCTGGATGAGAGCTACAATAATATAACTTATAGCAACATAGCTTAAATAATAAAAAAGTTTTTCTGATAATGACTTTACCTAGTTTTTATAACTCGCTGCTGAACTCTACAGTCACAGCGAGTGAGGCCAGCGAAATCATCCAAAGAAAAATGTGTGCTACCAGCTCTATTGTTAACTGGCGCCTATTTCCAATCTAGTTCTAATAGTTATATATCTATTAGTTCACTGGCTGGCCGAGAGGCTTCTGACATTGTCAGGCCCCTTATTCTAGTTAGATAGAATTAATCCTAGATATTTAGTTTCATGCTATGCATTGATAGCTTGAATATTTATTATCAAATTAATATATATACATATAAATAAAAATTATAATCACCTTTCTAAAATACATTATACTGTATTATTGGCATATATTTTGAAAGTATCTTGATGGAGGTTTATTATACTTTTTTAATAAGTAATATATAAATCTTTTCTATTTAGATAAATATTTATGTATATAGAAATCAATTGTAATAATTTTAAAATTTGTTATAATATGTTTTTTATTATTAATAATTAAATAATTTGTGATACAAAAAGTAATGGAGCCAACATAGTTTAATACCTTTTTCAAATTTACTATTAATGATTTAAATGTTTTAATTGGTCAATTAATGGTTAGAAAATTTAAAATGAGGTTGGTAATTTGTATAAAGTAAAATAATAAATTAATTTTCAAATATATATTATGATTGATTAATAAAATGAAGAAAATGGATAAACCAAAATTAAAATAATATATGATAAATTTATTGCTAATTAACACTAAAAGAACCACGACATAAACACTATAAAAAGTGCCATATCAGCCAACTCTTTGTAGTACTATGGTATATTGTCAAGAACTTTTGCTTCCTCAACCACTAGAGTTCTATTAGTATGAAGAAATAAACCTCATAATATTAAAATAGTTTATGTTTTATCAATGTAGGACAAGGAGCCAGATATAAATAGAGGGTAAATAAAACTAAACAATTGAATTATATTATAATAGGAATAAATATTGAGTTGACATGTTGGACTCCATTCGTAAATAGCTATTTAGAAAAGGTATATGTTGACAATAGCCTTTGATAGTATTTTATAATATACTGGACATAGCTGTAATAAATTCTTGGATACTCTATTATCAGAAGTTGGGTAGTAAAATTAGTCATTGACATTTATTGCAACATATCTTAGCTAAATTTCACTAGGACAATCTGTTTGATAACTGTTTATTTGGTCCTATTACTTTTTTTCAAGTCCTTGAAAAATATATTATCCATTTTATTTCCAATAATTATGACAAAATAAATTGATTAATATAGCCAGGCTAAGTGCAATAAATTAGTGTAGTATGTGATATGTGCCAAGCTTGTATCTGTATAAAATGTTATGCAAGAATTTTAAAATATTTTATTTATAAATATATATTTAAGACAATTTTGTCCACTTTTAAAAACATTTTTACTATTTACAATAGTTGATCATGTTTTAATTTTCTATATATTAAATATATTTAAAAATAAATTTATATGACTATTTAATTTTAATGATATAATTAGTTTGAGTATACATGTATGTAAATGAGTTTGAAACATTACTATTATTCAATTAATAGAATTGGCAGCTGGCAATTTGTTATTTATTGTTTAAGTATAATTAATAATTAAATTATCTTAATATATATATTTGTCAAGTTGGCTGTTTGTTTGTGTGTGTGTTCCAGGTAGGCTAGCCTGAACTGTTGGTGCCAGCAACCTGAAATTTGGCATGGGTGACCCCTTCAACCTTGTGGGTAACATAGGGGGGCTAGGTCAACCTCGGAGGTCATGGTCAAGGAGGCTAAAAAAGGTGTGAAATGGTCATTTTGGGCAAAAGGTAGTCGGATCATTGGTGCCAGCAACCCGAAACTTTGTATGGGTGACCCCCTCAGTCCTGTGGATAATATAGGGGGGGGGGGGGGTGAGGTTCGACCTCAAATTTTGGTGTCGAGGTCAAGGAGGCTACAAATGGTATGAAATAGCCATTTTAGGTAATAGAAAGACTTCTATAGGAAATTTCATAAATCAAAAGTTGTAGGGCACTTCCAAAAATGGGAATCTGGATTAGGTCAAATCTAACCTTTGAGGTCACCTTAGGTCACAAAATTGTCACATTTGGTTATTCAAGCTATGAAGCCTGGCCAGTTCTTTCCAAAACGGCTAAAATGACTCAAGAATAGAAATACTTAATAAATATCTTCCGCAAAAAGCACTGGTAAATAGCGGGAATAGATCGTCCTCGAAGTTATAACCACTTAAGTTATTATAGTTATACGCATTAAAAGTAGGTAAATAAAACAGCTACAGTCTATTAATTGACAAATTTAACAAAAAACAGGTTACTACAGTTTTACGCACTAAAAGCAGTCAAATGGCTATAAATTATAGTATAATCTATTGATCGATAAATTTAAAAAAAATGCTAATGGCAAGAGGGCAACCTATTCTAGGAAAAGCCAATCCTTGATGCTACAGAGTACAGTAATAATATAGGAATGATATCTTTGTATGGCTGTTTAGCCTTTAGGCAATAAGAAGCTTCCTACAGAAAATTTTATAAATCAAGAGTTGCAGGGCACTCCCAAAAATGGGGGATTGAACTATTCTTTTGGCTGGTATCTTCTGCTAGTTGTAGTTATACTTATATCTATAATAAATTTTAAATTTATTAAAAAAACATTTTATATTTATTTTATATTGTTTATACTGCCATGACTATGACTATGAGTATGCGTGATTGACAGACTAAAATTATGAAAAGTCACATAATTTGAGTAATAAAGGTTAAGGTAAAAAAATTGCTAATTAATTTCTTCATATCTATCACTGTCAGTTTCACTTTCAGTATCAATAATCAATTGATGCAATGAATGAATGATGGAATCAGCAATTCTAAACTAAACTGTTAGTGTTAAATTGTAAACAATTTTTATAAAAACATAACTGAAATATCTCAGAAAATATTTGAATGATTGGTACTAAATTTATGCTGAAGATGGTTTCTAAGTCTAACGTCATAATAATGTGTACTAAAAATGAAATAAATCAGCAGGGTATAAACATCATTTGTCTTGTCCTGGCGTGTACTTAGTTTTGTTATACGCTAGAAACTTTGAAATCTAAATATATTGTATATAAATATAGATAGTTATAACTGGGATATGCTCACGCATCAAAATGTTTGCAATAACTGATTCTATCGTTTTCACAGATCAACTTAACCGCCTTATCTGGAAGTTAAAATAATTTGTACATTAAAACAGTGATTTAAAGCCCATAGATATCATATTAATTCTAAAACTATTAAATGCAATATACTTTAAATATGAGCGTTTCACCTTCGAAGGATGCCATGGGTTTGCTGGTAGGGCGTGGAAGAAATATAAAATGTAAGACATATTGGAAAAAATATTTAGCGCTGATATTGCTCTGTGTCATTTAAAAAGTGAGGCATGACCTGTATTCACAGTCATGTGATGCCTTCCAAGTTGCTATGATGTTGAAAAAACGGAGTGACTTACCTACAGTATAGTAGTGCAATTTTATCGGAGTGTTGACAAAAGTAAGTGAACGTGTAGTAATATAAACAACGGTAGTGACGCATTTTTATTCGTCACTGATTTGTCTGATGATGATATTACACACAGGGTTGAAAAGTAATTACACACAAAGGTGTACAGAACAGTGAACTTTTATTGCAATGTTCCCTTGCAAAATCATACCATCAATATCAATATGTATGTGTAATAAGCGAAAGTATTGTCAAGTATATTTGAAGTTGGATTTACTTTGATGGAATCAAAAGATATTCAAAAGCCTCAGTGTTGGCTGATCTGTCTCGAGGTACTCAGTATAATGGCACAATAAGATCTACGGGGGTGGAACGATACTTAATTCGAAGCACCGCGATTCCAAAAACCAATCCGTTGTTATCAAATTCAGTTAAATTTAAAAAACAATTGTATTGATAGGATTTCTAAATTCGTCATATGATTGAAATTTGTAACTAAGTCTAATTCAATTAGATTAAACTATAGGATTATACACTTTATCGTGAATACCATTGACACCAGTTAAATCGATTAATAAACACTTATTTTAGAAGGTGTTCTCCAAAATATGCTCACACAAATAAACGTGGACACTGGGGATTGTATACGAAAACGTAGGACTTAAAAGGTTGAGTACCACTGTATTAAAATTACAAGAATTGATAATGAGTGAATGACATTAATAGGAAGACAAACAAAACCACAACAATTTTAATGTACAATTAAAACGATTTTCTTAATAGGACAATTATTCTAATATTTTTCAATATGCAGCAATTTATAAACCGGTTCTCATTGGCTTTTTGAAATTCTAGACGCTTTCAATTGATATTTACGAATAATGCACTTATGCACCGCACTGTAGGACATTGTTAGTCACTAATTAATCTTATTATAACCCTCGTTTGCTACATACTTTATCAAATATATTTCATTTTAAGCACTAATATATCGCACCTGATTATATTCTTATTATATGAATCATACCGTTAGTACTTATTGTTTTTATTCTTAGTTGGAATACTCCGTTCTCTCTACTCATAGATTAAAGTAACAGCGCCTAAAACACGTTCGCACCACTCATACACGATCCATAACCAGTCACTGTAATCCTGCCTATTCGAAGCATTTATTCTTTACGTACATTTTCTGTTTGTACTCAAAATGTTTTTTCTAAGTATCTTCTTTTTAAAATCATGTCTACCTTTGAATTACACTTTGTTTATTGCAGTACTCCCTCATATATCATTCTACTATTTATTGTTTTCTCTTATTACACAATGTACGGATTCCAATTTACAATGTTTATTTTAAAATAAATCGACCACGTTTAACTGTTTAAGTTGGATTCTTCCAACTCGGAGAAATATTCTCGTCCCACCATTTGCCTATCTTTAAAATACCGAATAAACCTCGTATAAGTTGGATTCGGCTAACTCGGATCTTTACTTAACTCGGTTCATTTTTCAGACCCCCTCATATGTTATGCCATATGATTTGCCGTGATTTGCCATATTTAATTGGGATATTTTGACAAATATTGATTTACTTCTCTCCACTATCTTCACTGCGCAGCTAACACTCCATTATTCGCTGCAGCCAATATTGTCTGTCTGCACTTGTGTTGCCTCAATATTTATCAGTTTCAAGTCATGCCACTCGTTAACTCTATAGAAAGAAAAACTTAGAAGGAAAAGAATGCCACTCTGGATTATGTTGAAAGTTATTCAGAAATTAAAAATAAAGACATCGTAGGTCATTGTAATATGAAACCGGTAATATCATCTCATTTGCTATAAAATAAAGACAATAAGCGAGAATTACACGAAATATGAATTCATTTATTCGAAAACCAATAGAAATTTTGGCATTACAAATGTGTGTCGTAATGAACCCTCGAATAATCTACAGTAAATAATTGTAAACACAAAATAGGGAAGGAAAAATCGTCTAAAAGGTCCGATTCGTGGTCGAAAGTGAAATACCCGTAGTTCATTCCGCAAATTGGTGGTGATGAGTGGATCAACTCTGCGGTTGTTCAGTGGAACTTGCTGTGGTTGTTCAGAGTATTCTGGCTTCTAGTCTTTTCGTCTACTCACTATAGTGGTCGAGGAGTACCATATCAGGCAACAGTAAGACATTACAGGTTTGATGAATGCAGTTTTGGCGTTTCGTTTATAGTCACAGCGAGTAGTTTAACTGATGTCAGAGGAACTATCTTATTGTCCTGTTAGTGTTTTGGGGGAATTGGTACTCGGAGTACAAGAGTTTTAATTACATTGAGTTTCATGTTGTTTGTACTTGTACATGCGACCACGGTGTTCAACAATTCCTGCAATGTCAATTCTTCTGGTTATTTGACAATTTCTAGTCGATGTATTTCCCCTGGCAGCGTGTCGTCCATTCGGGCAGGTTGGATTCCTCTTGGCTATGACCGTGATTCTCCATCGCAGTCCTTCGCGGGCCTAGGCTCGCAACACCGACGGCCTCGTATTGGCGGAGCACTTCGTCGCCAGAGCCGAAAGGCTCCTCTTGTGTAAACAGGCATCGGGAAAAACAATAACAACGTATTTCACCTCTTCGTCTATATTATTCATCAAGACAAAAAATAAAATAGGACCCAGAAGGCTGCCTTGTGAGTTCAGCGTAAACATTAAGGCATGTCGATCTATTTCATGTCTTCGATTTTAACGCGATGCTAACGGGACCTTTAAACGGGTGCGACAATTACTAGCAGCAGATGCCCCGGACATACAAGGCTAAGAAAGAAGCTTGTGGATGACGATTACAAAGTCCAGTCGACAGAAACCTTTAGAGAAGTCTGGAAGAATCATTCTAGACTAATCACAGAAGTCAGCAGATTTACTGCTTTTTTCTGGACTGTTCAAGTACCTAATGTCATAATTGTTGGTAATACTCTATGATAGAAGAGTAGTATATTATACCTACGCTCTACATCAGCAGTCATGCGTGACGATCCCACCCCCACCCCCACCACCCCTGACGCGCTGGAACACGTTTCGTG
>JAUYWV010130624.1:968-11136 GCA_032274565.1 Nematoplana nigrocapitula
CCAAAGAGGCTGTGTCTCGGGCATCCAACCATTCAAAGTTGTCTGATCCGCAACCATAGCGGCGTGGGGTTGTTCGTCTGAGCCGAGTTCACTCAGTGACAGTATGGGACTTTCTCCAAATTGGTCGTTTGTCGTGTTGACAGCCTGTTGGGTTTCTCGTGGCTCTCCCAGGTTAAGCAACACGGGTGAACCAAAATTCTGGTGTCGCGTGACAGATGTGGCTGTCGACTGTGCTACTGGCCAGAAATTGACTCCTGAAGGTCCACTCGCTTGTCCGAATTGACCATATGGGACGAGTGTTCTTTGAAATGGAGCACTATTGGGAAAAGTGCTGGAGAACCTTTGCAGATGTCCTCCAAACTGATCGTCCACAGATGGTTCGTGCGTAGGGAAACTGTTGCTTATGTATTGCTGGCGATGCATCATGAGTGTATATATTTTCTCGTCAGCTTGCGATTCCTTTATAGTCGGGTATCACTTTGGTACTGATGTTATCAGAGTATCAACGGTTTACCATATTGGCACCTTAATCATCTCTAGTTGGTTGGTTGTGCTTGCTGGTCAAGTCAATTATGCATATATAATTGACCGTTGTAGTTACGTAATATGTAGGTTAGGCCAGCCCGACAGAGATGTGCATATGAGGTGGCTGTTTTTTATGACGATCATTTGGATGGTGGAATTTATTTCGGTCATATTGGTGATATAGGAAGAGATCTGAGTTGTCGAATAAGGAAACATGAAGAGCAGTCGAAAATCATAATATCAACAATGCTTTATCTGAACTAGTTTGGACCCATGGTCATTATGTAGACTTAGTTATAATTGTTATGATCTCTAAATTCGCAGTGTGGTTGAAGCTACTTTCATGAAAAGAGTTCTCTGATCGTGTTAATGTTAATTTGAATAGTGTTTTTTAATTTGGTTTCGAACGTTGCTTATCGCTAGCTCAGATAGATTTCTGTCCGGCAGCACGATTCTGAGCAACAACAACAACAGTGACCGCATATGAAAGAGAGATGGAAGAGGGATAAAGAGACTCAGCAAATAAACTAAATGTGATCGCAGATATAGACTCAGGTTGGCAGCCAACAAGGGACGGCGGGAACAAGCCAGAAGGGAGTGTGAGAAAGAGAAGACGAATGGACTTTGATCCGTATAAGAGTAATGAGGAGACAAAGTTTCGATAAAAAATAGAGGAAATTTCGACATGGAAGTATTCACAGATGGATGAGTTGAATGAGCAGTTCGAAATGGTAAAGCAGACTGTATTTCTATACGCAAGACAATGAAAGGAGAAAAGACTTGCGTAGATGGTACATCTCGTTTGGCGTTCAAACAATGACCATGTTAGAAGCGATTGAGCTAGTAAAGAGGAAGAAACCAGGAAATGTGATTGTCTATACAGACAGCCAGGGAGTTGATGGAAACGAGTGGACGGACAAGGAAGTGAATGAGGTGGAATTTTAGTTTTCGAGTATAAATAAAAAGATAGGGAGATACGAACCGAAACTAGGAGGTCTGCAAAAATGACATTAAGAGGAAAGAAGGAATTAACAGGAAACTGCAATGAGTGACATAAGCCATGGACTCTTAGATAGTAGCACCTGGACAGGAAACTCAGATATAGCGCTATACATTTGGAAGCCAATCAGTTTACGCTGTTTATAGACAGGTACATAGTTGCAGTTATGTCGAGTTAAACTGTTTTATACCAATATTCGAAGGCACATAGCTTTACAGAATTTACGGCGTTCTATTATCTGCTTGTTAAGGAAACTAACCAATGAAACGATATTTTAAAAAATACAAAAGTAATGTTGGTAAAAGTAGACAAGCAAACTAAAAACGAGTCAGAAATGTACATTGAATTAAACGAGGGAGGGAGTGAAAGGAACGGGTTGAGGAGGCGGTCATACAATCGGAGTGTCAAAGTCAAGAAGGAATTGGTATCTATAGGAAGTGTCCAATGGTTATGGGAAACGAGTGAAGGGGGCACACCAGCCATGAGGCAGGACTTGTCGACTTTTCATAAGACCAGCTTCGTTGGGGGAAGTGGAGGGGCGTATCACAC
The DNA here is from genome assembly GCA_032274565.1 of Nematoplana nigrocapitula. Lineage (NCBI taxonomy): Eukaryota > Metazoa > Platyhelminthes > Proseriata > Nematoplanidae > Nematoplana > Nematoplana nigrocapitula. The sequence continues at coordinate 3,043 of JAUYWV010130624.1, forward strand.
ATCTGTCCGACAGACCGCCAACAGTGACCACAACTGCCCCATCTGACTTTTACCACCGCCAAGTAACTCCTCATACTGTGTGAATACAACAAGTGTATACAACGAAATACAGAACAGAAGCCGCGGTTAAGGATGCATGCAATCACCGATGTTTACAGTCATAGTACATAAAAAATAAAAATAAATATCCCAAAAGTATTATTTCATCAAAAAATACTAGGTGGTCCAAATTAGAAAAATATAGCTTATTGCTTAATTTCTTCGTTACCACATCATCGATTTTAACGACACAATCACAGAATTCGGCTCTCTTATTCGAATTGAAATCTGACTGCTGTATTATTTTTGCTTGTGTTTGTTTGTCTGCTGATTACAACCAGCATTGCTTTCTTGCATGATTTGTTTTCCCCCAGCAAGCTGCTGGCGTGTACAGTACACGGAAAATAAATACGACTGACCCGTAGAAGCAAATTTATTATTACCAATTGGCAAGTGTTTGTTGCCTTAACCAGCTGGCGGTGTATACGACAAGAAGCTTTCATTTTCTTTATGACACGGCGGGTATACCAGCTGGTAAAATATAATTTCAAGGTTTGTAGACAAGAATGGAAGACTCAATTAAATTTTACCATCCAACGTTCATTTTATTCCCAGTAGAACTCTTGAGCTGTTCAGTGTAAACTTTTATTGTTTGCAATAATTTCAATATGCAGTACATAGAGTAAGTGAAATAAATAAAGTAGTCACATGATGGTGTCTATTTTGGTGGAAAATGTCTAAACAAACACCCTAATCCAAGTCATCTTCCTCAATTGGCGATCCGTGGCCAGATATGAGTCCATACCACTTCCTATAGCATTCCACAGCCTCTTCTCGGCTTGTTAGTCCGGTGATGTAACTCGCACCGCTCTTGAAGATATTCGCTTTGATCTGTCGGACGATCGATTTGCCAGTTTTGGGGTTGATCTCTTCGCGTTCAGACACAGGATAGGTGAGTGCGGGAAATAATTCGCATTCGTAGGTACACTTGTCGAGAAGCTGAGATTTGAGATAATGCAGATTGAATGTGTTGGGCATTTGAAAGCCGGCAACCACATTGACAATCTTGAGCGGTTTGTAGCGCACTGGAAAGCCAATCGCTTTCACTCGTTTGGCCATCAGTCGAGTCTGCTTCTCGGCGTCCTCCAAATGCTTGATTCGATTGACCACCACTTTGCCTGTCTTGTAAATCATGAACATCACATCGTCCTTGTCCCTGCCTTCCAGTTGGAGATTTATCCGCTCGAAGCAACCCCTTCCCCGGTACACCTTCTTGCTTTTCGGTTTGGATTTTCTCTCCAAAACTTTGCACTTTTGAATATCACTAGCAATCTTGGCTAGATCAAGGTTGCATCCCAAATCTGCGGTGCACACAACATTCCGCAAATACAGGGGAGGCATGGATTCTCCCTCTCCGGGTCTCAACAGACATTCGAGAGTGTTGAGTTTGAGTTGGGCCTGTTGTTTCTTGTTGGACTTTGATCGTGTGGTTTCACTAGTGCTCTCCGTGGTGGCACGCAAAGTGCTGAATGTTTTAGGACTGGCATATTCTGCTTCATGGGTCCCAAATGAGTAGTCATGATGGAGAGAGGCATCAAATATGGACGGCTGTTGTTGTCCATTCGAACCACGTGCGTCCATCATGAGGTATGAGGGCATATTGCTCATTGGTGCAGGGAATTGACCAATTGAATTGGGAAATTGAACATCCCGTAGAGGAACTGGACTTCCCCAAAGAGGCTGTGTCTCGGGCATCCAACCATTCAAAGTTGTCTGATCCGCAACCATAGCGGCGTGGGGTTGTTCGTTTGAGCAGAGTTCACTCAGTGACAGTATGGGACTTTCGGCAAATTGATCGTTTGTCATGTTGACAATCTGTTGGGTTTCTCGTGGCTCTTCTATAGGTTATGCAGCACGGGTGAACCAAAATTCTGGTGTCGCGTGACAAAGGTGGCTGGCGACTGTGCTACTGGCCAGAAATTGACTCCTCAAGGTCCACTCGCTTGTCCGAATTGACCATATGGGACGAGTGTTCTTTGAAATGGAGCACTATTGGTAAAAGTGATGGATATCCTTTGCAGATGTCCTCCAAATTTATCGTCCAGAAATGAATCGTTCGTAGGGAAACTGTTGCATATGTATTGCTGGCGATCATGCATCATGAGTGTATATATTTTCTCATCTGCTTATGATTCCTTTATAAAGTCGGCTATCACTTTGGTACTGATGTTATCAGAGTATCAATGGTTAGCATATTGGTTATCACTTCGTAGCACCTTAATCATCTCTAAATGGTTGGTTAAGGCCATTATTCACATCTCATTGACCGCTGTAGTTACGTAATATGTACAGTAGGTTAGGCCCTCCCGAAAGAGAGGTGCATATGAAGTGGCTGTTTGTGCATGAGGAATAAACATCAGCATAAGTCTCCTTGTCAATATATATGTCCATAAAATGTTCAGTAAAACAATTCTATTCAACAATGATGTTGATTGCAATCAATTTTGATTACAGTCGGAAAAACTTCAGCGGTGGAATTGAAAACTACACAACTACATCAATGATGTTGTCCTTCTTGGAAGTTGATTTCTTCCGCGAGTTTTTTGGATGTTCATGGAAGTGGATGCGTTCGTTCACAAGTTCACTTTCCAAGTCTAAGTGGTGTTTGTCAACAAGTTGATTTGCTTTTTCCCTTTTGTGTTCAATCTCACTCTCGGGGTGAAACATTTGTCAAAGTTATTCACAAGTGTCTCGTATGCCTTGCCTCGCTTACTCGACTCGGTTAGCAAACTATCTCAGACAACAAGAAACCTTTGGTGAAAAGGTGGTTTCATTTTCATGATTCTAAAAAACGTCTCGCTTGCGTTTTACAACACGTTTTCCATCTCTTCTATAGAACTTTTGCCCTTCTTCTGATGTACTTATTGTTCCTGATATTATATCTTTCATCGTCCTAATTGCTGCAGTTTCATGGGAATCAAATTCACCCTGTTGAACTTTGGTGTAATCAATCAGAGATAGCTAGGATGCTCTCGCGAACGGTTTTCAAGACTAGACATTCAGTTTGGAGCAATTTGTTGACTTTGTCAATCCGTTCTAGAATGTAACGCCACATGAAACACATAATGATGTTTTCAAGCTCGCTCAACTTCTTCATGATGTGTTCAGCTTCACTACAAGTGTCTTGTGTTTGGTTAGTACATCCTTCAATATTCCTAGTGTCTCGATGACGTAGGGATAGTTGACTTTCAAAGACTTAACAGCGTCATGACGGGCAGACCTTCGGGTTTCAGAAAGAGTTTTCATAACATATGACGATTTCTTTGATTCTACAAACAAGCTCCCTCGATGAGTGGACGACGAAAGGAAGTTGTAAAGTCGTTGAACAACTCCAAAGAATAACGCTGCATCAACACAACTGATGGCTGCTGTATTGCCTCAATAGGGTCGTACAGATATAGCTAGACTAGCTTCATATTAACTGACATCATTTTTTTAAATCAATCGTGGAGGCCCCCAAGGCTTGGGGCCCTGAGGCAGTGTCTGCTCTGCCTAGTGGGTAATCCGACGTAATCCAACGAAGTACTGGGTACTCGATCATCATCATCCTCCGTCATGAACTCCCTCGTTAAGCAGTTCTCATCTCCCGAAGAAGCCGCTGAAGAAATTAACTTGTATTTTGCAGCAACTCAAGTCGACCGTTGTGGAGTGTTAACTCGATATGAACTGTGTTCACGTGGAAGTTACAGGCAGTTGCCGTTGGCAGCTGGTAATCTATATGAACTGTGATTTAATGAACTGTGTTCACGTTAACGTCACAACCAGTTATAGGCATTTGCCGTTGGTAGCTGGTAATCGATATGAACTGTGATTTAATGAACTGTGTTCACGTTGACGTCACAACCAGTTATAGGCATTTGCCGTTGGCAGCTGGTAATCGATATGAACTGTGATTTAATGAACTGTGTTCACGTTGACGTCACAGCCAGTTACCGTTGGCAGCTGCTGATCAGTTTAACTGTTTAACTGCTACCGTACCGTTGATGTTGAGAATAAAGTTGATTGCTTGACACAACTACGTATTTCTCATTCGTGCTGTGACCAGGATTTCGCGTATCTACAAGATTCCCATCTAGCGCCCTGCAATGCCCTGCTCACCTAAACCCACGACTGCGCGCGTTCGGGGCGGTGGCCCCGCCTTTCTCGGTGCTGACGGAGGATCCCGTGGCGGTGGCCTCGTACCTGCGGGAGCTCCGGCTCCTCTGACGGGGGTGCCGCCTGATCCCATCCCATCCCATTCGTTCTGGAACGGTGAGGTTGAGGTGTGAGGGGTGCGATGCGTCTTGTTCCGGTATCAGTTGCTACAGAAGAGAGCGGAATGAGAAATGGCGTTATGCGAGGTGTTGCGTGAACAAGAGTCAGGCATAGACTGCGGAGGTCGGTGTACAGAATAGGTCTGAGTTGCCTAGTAGCAAATGCGACAGTTGTGAGGCAAAAGAAGAGGTAATGTGGGCGTGCAATGCAGAAGTTGCCATAAGATCGTCCATGTCAAATGCGCGGTGACTGGTAGCCGCTTTTTTCTTCTGAGGATCGATCCGTGAAGGGCAAGAAGGTTGGGAGTGTGTGGAGTGTAAGGAATCAGTTATACCTGCACGATAGAGAGTGAGTCAAAGCTGTGAGTCAGGAGAAGTTGGTGATGGATGATGGCCTGAAGAACGAAGTTGGAGGCAGGAGTTATTACGTTAAAGGGAATGATGAAGATCATAAGCTGGTTGTTATGCAGTGGAATTGTGACTACATTATATCGAAATTCGCAGAGCTTGAGAACTTTTTGGAGAAACATCAGGTCGATGTAGCAGTGATACAGGAAACGAGGATGTGTGCAGAAAATGCTACGATTCGTGCGAGAGGTTACGAGGTGATCCGCAAGGATCGAAACAGACAGGGTACCAACCGTTGATCAAGAGATGGTGGTTTGATCACACTGGTGCGGAAGGGTATAGCTTACCAGTCATTGCCGGTGCACGATATGCAGATTGAGACGATCATCAGTAAGACGGAGATTTAGGCAGTGCAGACTTTGATTGGCCAGGAGTATTGGGATATCGCCAAAGTTTATATCCCACCAGGTAAAGGCAGATCGGAAGTAGGGACTCTGGCGAGATTGCCTGCTGGAAATCGTTAGTTGGTTCTGTGTGATGTACAGTAAATGGGCAACACGACATGTGGGACAATGTTAATCCTGAAGATCGGCGTAAGGAAGCGTTGGCCGTCTGGGTGGAACTCAACAGTATGGCAGTTCTGAATGAAGGGGAATGTACTAGGGTGGAGAGAGGTACGGGGAGAGCTTCAACACCGAATGTGCCCTGTTGTCACGAGGATGTGGCGATGGAATGGAGGTGACGAGTGATAAGGGCTTTGGGTTCAGACCACCTGCTGCCTATCCTCCTAGTGCATGAAGTAGATGACGAGAGCCGTATCCGCCGGTAGACCTTTGTGTGGGACTGGAAGAGGGTTAACTGGGTTTCGTACCAGGCAGAGGTGATGAAAGGGTTGGAGGATTGGCGAGAAGCTGTGGAGGAAATGACAGTTCAGCAACAAGCAGAATGGATAAGGAACAAGATCCTGCGTGCGGCAAGACAGGCAATTGACCTGAAGGTTCTTCGTAGATCGAATAAAAAAGTGCTGAACGAGGAGGTGAGAGAAGAATGCAGGAAGAGAGATGAAATGAAGGAGAGATGGGAGGAGAATGTGGAATTGGTCCAGGCCCAAGAAGAGAAAATGAAAGAGATGGTGAAAGAGCAAAGAAGGAAATACTGGCGGGAGACGGTGAACGGTGCTGACAGTAGAGAGAGCCTATGGGGCCTGTTAAAAAGTTTAAAAATCTGTGGAGGCAAGGACGAAGAAGGGAAAGTGCTTCAATACGAGGGCAGTTGCTATGTGACGGACAAAGCGAAGGCGAACGCGTTTGCTACTGAGTATGCGAGCGTCAGCAGAATAAAGATCCCAGTAGAGGATAAAAGAATGAAGAGCAGGGTGGCAGTAATGATGAAGAAGAGTGAGGTGGGGAACGAGTCGGATAGCCAGGATATCTCATTGGAAGAAGTGGCGGCAGCACTAAACGAAATAGATGGGAGCAGGGCAGCATAACCCGATCACCTCCATCCAAGGCTGTTTGTGAAGTTACCAACTGAAGCGCTCACAGTAGTATATCGTCTATTCAGCCACTCCTTCATGGAGTTCCAGGTCCCCCAGAATTGAAGACAAGGCAAAGAGCCTGTCGAGATAGGGTCCTATCGACCAGTTAGCCTTACGGTGGTAATGGGCAAGTGGCTCGAAAGAGTCTTAACGAACTGGCTCAGATATCATCTGGAGGCGTCGGGGAGATTGAGTCGTTGGCAGGCGGGATTCCGTTCATTCCGCAGATCAGTAGACGATCAGTTGGTGCGTCTAGCTCAGGAAGTGGACGATGGATTTCAGAGTCGCGAGAAGACGATATTGGCGCTCTTCGAATTTTCGAGAGCGTTCGACAAGGTCTGGAGAACAGGCTTGATGTACCTGTTGGTAGAGGTAGGTGTCAGTCCGAAAATGGTGAAATGGGTGCAGACGTGGCTTGCGAATCGGCGGGCTTGCGTGACGGTGGGCCAATTAAAGAGTAAGTCGAAGATCTTCAAACAGGGTGAACCACAGGGATCGGCTTTAGCACCGTTGTTATTCCTCGTTTACATCAACAATCTGCTATAGAAATTGAGCGAGAAGTTAGGGTTCCTCGGTGTCACTTTCGACCGCCGGGTCTCCTTTAGTGAGTATGTGAGGCAGATGATCGCTAAGTGCAAGAAAAGGACGAAGATGCTGAGAGCTCAAGTTGGTAGTGATTGGGGGTGCGAGAGAGAGCTGCTCAGGGACACGTACGTGTCACAAATCCTGAGTGTCTCCGGATGGTGCCTCATTGCGAGAGGTCACCCACCATCCAATGTCATCGCTGTCCACGGAAGCGGTATTCTGTTTTTAAAAAAATATTTTTAATAAAAAACTATTACTAACAACTATTAACTATTGGCCTTATAAAATTTATTAATTTGTGGTCATGTTTGAAAAAAGGTAATGCCTGTTAAACTGTAATTATTGGCGCCTATATCAAAAGTAAATTCACCCTAAGAAATGCCTCGTTTCTAAATCCTGGCGGCGGGCATGGTAGGGTTCATTAAGTGCAGTGTGTAAGTCGAAAAATCACGAATTAAAACTGAATCTAATTATGCAAAATATATAGTTATATACAGGCGCCGCGGAAAGGGTCCAACCACTCCGACCTTCATCGGACAACTTTTTGTGAATGCGCCCCTTTGATGATGTAGAAAAAATAAGCATTTTACTTCGTTATCGTCAAGCTCATCAAATATTCACCAAGACGAGAAGCTCTTTATAGAAAATTGAAGGCAGAATTGAAACCTGATTCTCCAGGTATTCGTGTTCTTTATTCAACAAGATGGACAGTTCGAGCGCAAAGCCTCTCGAGCATAGTACAAAACTATGAGGTGTTAATGGAGTTGTGGGATGAATGCGTTGACTATGTCAAGGAAACTGAGGTTAAGGCTCGACTTGTATGTGCCCCAACACAAATGTCACGGTTTGTCTTCCTTTGGGGTGCTCTACTTGGATCGCTTATCCTGAAATATGCTGACAACTTAAGTGCTACACGTCACTACAGAATCCTGATTTATCGGCAGCTGCAGGTCAAGAGATTGCTGGGCTGACCATCAAAATTCTCAAGAATATTCGAAATGACACTGACTTTGGGACTTTCTACAGCATGGTACTCCGTCGTCGATCCCATCAATTTGACATTCCTGAGCCAACTCTACCCAGAAAGCGTAAAATGCCACCACGTTATGAGGAAGGTAATGCACCACCTGAATTTGCTAATATTGTCAAAGATATTCATCGACGCCAGTATTTCAATGCACTGGACAACATGATGATGTGCATTGATCATCGATTCAACCAGGCAGACTACTCCATGTACCGATCACTTGAAGATTTTCTGCTGAAAGCAGC
>JAUYWV010130635.1:0-11135 GCA_032274565.1 Nematoplana nigrocapitula
CAAATAGAATCAGCCTACTCGTCAAAACCACACAAAATCAGCGTTTCACGTCCCTATATATTGTAGTAGTCCCTGGTCACAGTTTCAAAATTATTTACAAATATAAATATTCAGTACTCTTAACACAGCACATATAATATTGTCTGCATGATCAAAAATGCAGTGGTCGGCCTTATCAATTTTGCGGAAAAGGACTGCAATAGGGACAGTTAGCAGGCATATGACAATTAACAGAAATGATCCCCGCTAATCCAAAACATTTCACAAGATAATGTCTATAACACTTAAACCCGCGTGTTTGCGAGAGCATTTATTCTGATAATCTCGCAACGCATAATTTCGAGTAACGGCATGAATTGAGTAAATTGTTTCACTCCAACCTTTCTGGAAGGTACCGTACCGCTTACTATTATAACATAGCAGTTGTCTTTGACTTGTGGTTGGTCGAGAAAAAACGTAACGTAGTCATGTAGGCTAATAAGAGCCATAATAGTCGATGAGTCAGGTCTACCTCCAAATTGATCAAGGTCAAATCCATTGACAAGAAGATAGACTTGATGCCTTTGTTGAGAATTAGATAGATGTTCGAGAAACTTTTGCCCGAATATTCAATAGGCAGATCGGATAGAGTATAGATCCTCTTTTAGAGGAAAAGGATTTTGGAACACGAATGATATGGCTCGTTTTCCACGGCGCTAGGGGCAGTCGGAGATAGTATAGGTAGATTGTAGATATGCGATAGAGGAGAAGGGCCAAGATGTGTGCAGCATTAGAGTAAAGATGAAATGGTATATGGTCACATCCATCAGCCTTGGAAGGCTTGACGGAGAGAAGGCCATGTTGAATTTCTTTAGTTTCAACTGTCAGACACTAGTCAGATTGGCCGTTAGGGCCGCAGATCGGTGGACCTTCAGATAAAAAGCTAGTAAATGTAGAGTTGCTTTGTTCCTTTTTCCTTAGCCAAAGGAAGGATATGCTTTATTTTTGCAGACATAGTACTGGAAGGCGTTCCGCCTTCTATTGATTAGGTGTTTGATTGAAGGCTTTATCTTTATGACAATCGGACGTTGATCTAACTAAGGAACGGTGTTGTGGATGAGCTGCTTTACAACAGACAGCTAGGAGCCAGCAGTCTTCACTGAGGTCCAGGGCCGACCAACAATTGATCGATGATAAGGAGTACAAGAACCTGCAAATATTTAGAGGCAGGAGATCGGGGAAGGAGACAGTTATTTTCTCGGGATAATGTTGCCAACACGGAGTTGTGGTCAGATTTGGCAATGGGGAACAGCAACAGTAACATTATATTGATTGGCACAACAGGAGGATATATTGAGTAGGATGTCAAGAGTACTTATAGGATGTGGGGTCTTTTACTGTTTGGATTAATAAATAAAAAGAGTTGCACAAGTCAGTAGCATATCCAGTCTGTTGAAGTTGTTGTTTTTGTTTCTCAACGCTCTCATTTCGATGAGAGGAGCCTCTGGGCTCTGGCAACGAAATCTCGAGTACGTCCCGCATCTCTCAGACAGGTTGAGTCCGGCTTGAATTCCAGCGTGGTCCACCTGACCGAGTTGAGAGCGTCTCACTCCAGCACATGTTCAACTGTGTCCGGGGCGAAATCGTCTCTTGAGCACCTTGCCGCTCTGCAGAACTCGTCACTGCAACCGTCGCACACCCGAACCCGGTTCTATTGCAGATCCTGTGTAGATTTTCCTATCTATTTACATTGCGCGCGGAATTAATCGTGAAGATCTGCAGCAATGCCAGATTTTGGATAAAAAGTAGTCATTTACTCTCTTCGTAGGCGTCTGCGTGCAATTTCTCAGAAAAATTGGCCAGTAGTTTTGTAGGAATATCGAGACAAACAACACAACGAGTAATCGACATGCATTCCTTTCAGCATTGATAAACGGTTACAAAAATTCCTAAAAAATTAAAGACGTATTTTAGATAAAACAAGTAAACTTCATGAAAATCAATAGCCGTTTTAAATAATAATTTTATAAAAGATTACACGCATAGTATTCACGTTTTAGATATTTTGCTAATAGATATTCCCGTATTTTAGGAATTTAAATATTTTAAAGAACTTTGAATGTAAATGTAAATTTTGGTTCTTCCATTACATTTAAAGCACTTTTCTATCATTCTTATAGTGATACTATGTACATATATTAAATTGTCATTTAAATGAACATTTTTATCATGTAATAGTTTTAAAGGAATGTTCACTTTTTCAGTACAAAATTCTCGATTGCCTGATGAAGCCATGTTTTATCTGTCTTCACAGGTAATATTGGTCTGATAGCAATCCTCACTGGATGGACGATATTTTGACAGACATGCAAAATGATCCACGGGCAATGGTGTGAGCCGCAACTTTTGAAAATTGAGTTATTGGCCTAACAGCAACTGTTATAGTTCCAGCAAGATGGAGCCCACCGATGCACTTTGGTACGAATGTGTGCAATTTTCTTGATGTGGAATATCCTAGACAATGGATAGAAAACCGAGGTGTCGTTTCAGTGCACCAATTAGATCCCCAGATCTACAGTAAGTCAACGCTGCTATAGCTTGATATCTGTTTTCCATTTATACAAAACATACATTGAAGAAGACGGTGGTCATTTTGAGCTCTTGTGTGAGTTTTTAGCTGTTACACCTTGTCGAATAGGTATGTATATTGATGTTATGTTCTCATGATTAAATTTCTAAAGTTTTATTTGTCATATGTTCCCTCTTAAATAACAACACGGGTAAGGAACAAATTAACCAAGCCGTAAAATTCTACATGAGAATGATTAAAACTTGCTCGATTCTTGTATGCAAGCAATCGAATCGTAAAATGTACCGGGTGACGGTTTCAAAAAGTTTAACGGACACTAAACGCTTATAACTTTGGTATTACTTTATCGTTTTCGACAATCTACACATCATTCAATAGAGGACATTTGTAAGTTTTTAATGAAGTATAAATATATTTAAAATTTAAAAATATTTAACTTTTCCAAAAGGTTAGTCTTAAATGCAGCTACCAATGAAATTCAGGAGTGATTCAGTCCTAGCTGTCCTCCGTCAATGGTGAAGCAGTACTCCATTCTTGGATAAAAAGCCTCAATTTTTGAATGACAGATTTACAGACTTGTTTAAAGATAATTGAACGTCTGAAAACTGTACTATTGTGTACTACACTGAATTATACGACTGACCTGTCTCCAACAAATAATGAAAAATACGCATGATTATTCCAGCACGTGTTTATTCAAAAATTCTCCGCTTCCTGCGGAAATAAAACTTCCTAAAGAGATAAGGTGACAAAAAACTGGGAGAGTAAAATACTAAAAAGAAAGAGATTCATAGCAGCATTATTACAAGTGATAATCACCGATAAATAATATTCACACAACAGGACACATTTCAGTATTGTCGTAGAAAGAGTGAGTGTTTTAGTTTTTCCAATATCGAGAGTACTACACTGAGAGAGAGAGAATATTGCGAGCGTTTCGAAGAAAGAGAATTACAGAATTATACAGCAGAACCTGATCGACCAGAAAGTGAATCTTGCAACCACAACCGAAACTAAAAGACTACTTGCTAGGAGTTGCCTCGTGAAGGAAGCACACGAAAATGAATTCTATAATTGTGAATGCAGCCGTTTGCTATGGAAAAGGATAAGCACGCTCACAAGTTGTCTACTCAAACTAACACCTCTATTTTTCATTCTGTAGTGACATCGTAGAACTCTGGCGAACTCAAATTTATCTTTCACTGAAAACATCAACGCATGCTACCAGCACACATTGAAAATTTGAGCAGATTCTACTGTAAAATTATTATATGAAAATCCAGGGGGGAAAAGGAGGGATGACAACTGAGATTGTCAACATCTCAATTGTAAATATATTGAATCCTCTCACACTCACACACACACGCAGAAAATACAAATTAAATGGAAAATGTCGCCTATAAGTCATAAAAACACTGGACTGGGTTGGGGCTCAAATAGTGATCACAAGGGACGGTCACCGTATAGTAAGATCATGTCAGGAAAATGCATGATTTACAGTCAGAGGCGCATTCAACAGAGTGACATTCATCTATTAGGGCAGGACACATACTGTACAAAGTTGAACTACAATGGTGAGCATTACAACAATATTCTCAATCTACTGGTCGTTGTTGCTGGGAGCTGCACGTTGTCAACATGGTTCATCTGATTCACTCTCCGTACAGTGTCCAGCTGGTTGGGTTTTATGCAAGCAATCAATCAATGACTTGTTTGGGATAAAAGCTTAGTTAAACAATAGACAAAGCGAAAAAAATGGCGCGTCAGCAGCGGAAAACATACTTCGATATTTGACTACTGTCCCTTAGTGAGTGTCAACACGACACGAAATTAGTTGAATAACCTGAGATCAATGAGTCGAAAGGGCATTCACACGATACGAGTTTTGTACGATTTTAGTTCTTCAGCTAAAGTTGTACAACCTTTTCGGTTTGATTTCGAAAAAATATTATTGACCTTTTTGTGAGCATAATGTTTCTATCAACAATGGAAACAGCGGAGTTTATTGTGGAATTAAAAAACGACAACTACAAAAGTGAACTCATTTCATTTCAAAGATGCTGTGAGGAGCAAAAATTTAAAAAATTTCCATAACATAATTTATATATTTATAAAACAATAGTTTATTAATTTACATTTTATCAATTTAATATTTTTAGAAATAAATAAAATAATATTTATTATATTTAAGAAGTAAAGTACATAAATGATTATTAAATTAAATTAAAATCCTAATAATCTTATTAAACAACTTTTATAATTAGAAAAAATAATTGAAAATGTATAACAGTATAATTTAAAATAAAATATATAACCAATATTATTTTGCTGAATCATTTAAACATTGCAGTATTTTAGTATATTGAGGTTCTTTGACAACCATAACACCTATCACATATGAATTTGCCATCAAGAAAGTGAATAATAGAAATCGTATCCTGTCGACAATTCCGCCGATTTAACCGAAATTGTGCAACAATAATCGTATCGCACAGTTGACACTATGTGTGCAACCGAAACAGGAAACTATGTAGATAGTTGATGATCAATACGGCCTAACTGCAGTTATAGCGTATCAGTAGTCTATAAATATTTGAAGCTTTCCAGACCATAACTTTCAAATATGAATGACATATCAGTACAGAACGACTGGCGGGACTACCACAGCACGGGGGTATTCATGTATGACAACTAAAACACATGAAGGATAATCTCAGTATTTCTTCAATTAATTTCGTTCTGATGAAATAATGCTGCCGAATTTCACCCAACTTCTGTATCTCAACTATCTTATATCACAGACCACTTATACGGGAGCGAGTGGTAATTGCTGCTGAAAGCGAAGAAACAGGGCAAGATTAGCAGAGAGAAAACACAGTTTACACGACGCTGTAGAAACAGTAAAGTAAAGCTCTCTGACAATTCTGGTTACTGGTTTTCTAGTCCACAGTCTCAAAAACATGCCAATTCAACGAAATCGACAAGTAAAATTTGCACCGGTGGAATTGAAGTCATTTATGCAGAAATTTCCTAGAAATTACTATTATTTTACTGATGAAGAAAATTAATTTGAAAGCTATTTCGCAATTGAAGATTGACTGTCATGGTTGTTCTCCCGTAATTCTAAACTGTAAAATGGCACACATTTGTTCAAAAGCAACGCTACTCAAAGAACTGTATATGCACTGCGATGAATTCGCAACTAGAGTATAGCGAACGAAAAATGATCATAGAATACAACAAAGAACACGCGATCGATTCGACGTTAGGAGAATATGAGGAGAAAAAAACAGTACGTATTTCAACGACAACGTCTCGGTTCGCAGCTACTCAGACATGATTCGTAGAGAAGTGAGTGGTTGGATCCAGTTCGAATTCGAAAAAGAGTCTAGAGAAACTGTGAGTAGTATAGTAATGACGATAGGAAAAGTGTTTTTTGGTGATGAAGGAGTTTCTATCAGAACCCTCTCCACTACATAAATGAAAGTGGCTAGGAACGAGGCTACAGTCAAAAAGTTGAACAGTAATCGCCAATGGCAACAGATGATTTTGTACTATAATGCCTTTTCACACATCCCTGCGCAGCGCGCAATGGCTTCCGTTTACGAATTGACAATTACTGTGCTTATCGAGAATCTTCTCCGGGTTGGTGAGAGCGAAGGTGTTTTATTGTATCGCAAAAAACTGCCTACCAGTTCTAGGACTCACACAGCGCATCAGCCTTTTGCATGGTGTGTGGATCTGTGCTAATTCTGGTACACACACTCTGGAATGGAACCATAAAGTCACAGCCAAGCGGACTAACATACAGACAAACAGCCTGATATGTCATCGCACACAACACACAGCACGCGGAGAAGGGGAGAGGGAAAAAAGCTAGCTATTTGGTCGGCAGCACTTCAATGGCTCGACCGCCCCAATAGAGTCTGTAGAATCTGCCGCGCCAGTTGACAAAGGGCTTACAGGCGGAGACAATCCGGAGGAAGATATTGGTCGCCTCGCGGAAGAACCAGGCCAAGGTGAAGTCCTGAAGGGTGACGTCGTCGGGGGGAGTCGGAGGGAACATTAATTTGAAGTGGGTGTAGTCGATGAGGAACCAGGCGGCCACCATTGCACAGAAGACGGGAGCGGCGTGTATGGGGTAGAAGTAGCCGAGGGCGTAGGTGAACAGGAGGCAGTTGAGAAAGGAGTCGGTGAGTGGCTCCAGACAGATGATGAAGGGGGTGGTGTAAAAGCGGATCTGGAACCAGCGGGACAGGCGCTCGTAGAAGGTGAACACGGTGCCATTTTCACGGTTCTGCCAACAGGGCTGACTAGAGAGGACCAACTTCCAGCCGCGCCGGTAGATGGCCTCGGCCACCAGGAAATCCTCGGCCATATAGTCGGCAAAGGGGGCCAGCCCGCCGATCTCTTCCAGGGCGACTTTGCGGATGAGGCAGGACATCCCGATGGCGCAGTTGAATCCCAGGGCCGCTGCGGTCATGTACACCTTGGCGTGCCAGGTCCCGAAGAAGACCAGCTGGAGGGCGCGAGCGAAAGAACAGGGCCCGGATTTGGGCAGGAGGAAAGGCACCTGGAAGTCGATGGATAATTTTGTTTTTACTAAATAAACAGTTAGGACAAATCGCTTTCAGGATCAATACATCAAATACAAATTGGCGCTTTAGTTTAGTTAAATATTAGAGCATTTCGGATTTATTCCTGGTCAATGCGAAACGATATATTTCTATGCAATGAAATTCGGGAACTATTTTTTAAACAATAACCCTACGCCCCTTGGCCTAAAGGCTATGGAGTCGTCTACAAATGTGCTTGCTCGGTAGATCCAAGCACGTCTAACTAGGGACCGACGAAACGACACCTATCTGGCCAGCCACATCAAGGAGCACCAGACGGGCCCAATCGGTGCTGTTCGCTCACATCTGGAGGACTGTGGTGGGACTAACAAAAAACGGTAATTTGTTTTAATAGTCAAATCTTTTATTCTTGTTACTTCGTCGCTAATTTTAAATCTCTGAAGATGATTCTGGTGAATAATTTCAAATGCCTGAAGATGATTATGTTGAAAAATCGAAACCGGTTGCAATACATGAAGAATGTATACGGTCTGTAAAACTGCGTTTTTAAAAAAAATGAATGTTGTAAAACACATTATCATACACATAGATTTAGGAGTCTATGACAACAAAATACAGTAGTTGCATGATTCTAATTCATCGATGAGATCTAATCATTGATTTGATTTAAATTTAAAAATATAAATCATAGAGGATGATAAAATATAAAATCACTATTTAAACTCCGTGCTTATCAAAGAGGTTGGAATATGGATACTAGAGTAGACACATTCATTTAAAGATAAAGAATTTCCCTGTAATTTGATTGATTGCCCTTTCGGCCAATCAGATACGAAGATTTTCTGTTTTAACAATAGCAGTAGAATTTGGTAGGAATCAAAGCTATTTTCTAGGCATGCAGGTGAGTGATTAATTTTCTAATACAATGATAAACATTCTCGTTTCATTTGTCTGTCTGTACAGTTTGTAGAAGCTAGTTGCCATTTTGCAAAAAAAATAACCTAAAAGAAATATTAGCCCTTCAGTGATTTTTGCCTACCAATCACCACCAAACCGAAATTACCGGTACATGTTTTAGCACGCGTGTCTACTCCAGTTGATGTATTCAAACCTCCAGATTAAATAATGGATCATAGGATAGAATGCTTAAATTATTTTGTTGGAATATAACAGCAACACAGATTTATTCTTATTTAATCTATGATTTGGGGGAATGAAGTTACCAGCCTGAGAAGAATTCAATAAATTGTTAAGGATATGAAAGACAGATGAATGACTTGAAAAAGAAAGAAAGGCTCTGGTCTCCCAGTAAGTGTAACGATATATGGTCAAAAATGTTCTGAGAATTTATAATATAATGGAAAATGATCCCACTTCTGCAGTTCTTTCCACATATTTAATTGGAGCTAAATATTCTGAAAAGGAAGGATTTGATGCTATAACGTTTGTGTGTTAGATGGGTTCCTCATACACTCACAATAGACCAAAAAGGCAATGTACTAAGGGCGCCAATCGAGTCATTCAATAGATCCATGGTGATGTTGCTATCGTCGATGAGAAATGGTTATTTGCTGAACCACTATCTCCTTCACAACAAGAGACTGTTTTGGTCCTGACGGAAAACGTCCCAGATTGCAACTCAGGATTCTATCAGACAGAAAGTTTCACATTATAGTAGCATGTAATTTTCGTGGGATCACATCCTTCGGATGGGCAGACAGTCAATGCAGAGAAAATGTTCTTCAGTTGAGACGACGCCACTATCTGGCTATAATATACATGACAATGCACGTCCTTATCTTGCCAATATCACAAGTAGTCTTTTGGGACAACATCAAATTGCAATCGTCACTATAATCGCCTGACTACGATTTGTCAGACAGTTCTGTTTTCAGGAAGATGGAGATTGTTAGAAGAGCAACGGCATTCAACTCACGACAGGATGTTCAACAGTTTTTCAGTAATTTCCTTGCGCTACAAAAATGACTCGTTTTAAATAACCGCGTGAACTTGTCGTCTTCTTGGAGATATGGGGACAATTGTGGCTGTTGATGGAGACTATTTGTTTATTTGCTTACTTATTAATGATAAATATTATTTGCTATAAAAACGTGTTTTTACAGACCCTATAATTATGTAGCTTGGTTCTCCTTTTTAGCTTCGATTTGGTTATCAAAAATGTGTCTACGTCATCTATTCGACAAATCTTACTTGACATGTACACGGTAACCCAGAAGTACTAACTTATTTCGATTCTGTCCAAATAAAACATACGTCAGTCGATGCTGGCGAAACTTGAATAAAGAAAAAAGATTCTTGAGAATTTGTTCGACATATTACCCATATAAAATTGTGGATATTTCATTATTTCTACAAAATGACCAAATGGCTGTGTTTTCAAGACAATTTAATCATTACAATGAAATAAAAACTTGATATAGGTAAGTGATCCTTCTTGTTGATAAACAACCGAAGACCGGTCAAAACAGACTAGGACACGGATACGGGTGTCATCGTCAATTTTTGCGAGCACAATACGTGGCCCCGCATCCAAACATCACACGCTATGAGGTCTGGCGAGTGTGGTGCCACGAAATCGGTCCGTTTCACCCCAATCAGCGACCGTTGAACAACTGATCCTATAAATCTCGTGCTGGTCTATACGAATGATGATGTAGCAAGTCAAAATGAAGATCAATATTGGAACGCCTCCATCTGGTTTAACAACGGTCTGCATATAGTGCTGAGGTAACGCTGGCCATTCACAGTTTTGTAAAAAAACGGACTTATTCTCAAGAATCTGAGTTTCATTTGGGACACTTATACTTCAAACTTTCATGAATACATCAAATTTCTATTCTGTATTTCGAGCCCTCGTTTCAGGTTTTTTACTTAAAATGCAAGAGCAATCTTATCTCTTTTTGCAAGCGAAGTACAGCAATTAGAGGGAATATTTACTGTTGCTTTTTATCCATTCTTAAATCTATCCATGTATCAGACGGAGAAACTATATAACATTATGTATTATATTCTCCTGCGTATTTCAATTGCGTCAACTGAACGATCGTCTGGTAGCACTATTTCACTTTCAGTATTCTGGGCTTTCCCTGAGAATAACAGTTTCAGTCCATAACTGATTATGCGACCATATCATAATTAGGAACATTATTTAATCTTATGTTAATGTCCGTTTGTTATTTTAAGCGTTCATTTAGACAGCAGACGCATATACCGAATGTTCGAATAGTGTCTATAGATGGGATAACCAAAAAGATAAAAAAATATCAAAACCAATTGGTACGAGTATGTGATAGACAGCAAAAGTCCCACTTATTGACAACAAGGCAGTTATGGTTTACCAGTTTTTAAAGGAAGTAGATAACCAGCCAGCCATAATATGTGTTATTTTGATACTATAAGAATTAGGGCGCTGCAGCCATCCTAAATATCGGAATTCATTTTTTGAAGAGGGGTTGACGTAAAATGAAATCATCAGTAATTTCTTTCCAACATTATTTGTGTCATGGAGGCAACGCAACCTGCAGTTCCTCATTTCAAATAGCAACCCAGTGGGGTTAATTGCCAAATGTCACATTCTGAACCCGGAAATTTTCTGCGGCTAAACTGGACAACTATATGCCGTCGGATTTCCTTGCTGATACATACAACGCTTGGCAGTGAATTACACTTGTGTTGGCGACTTTGATCCTATCGAAACTGTTATTTAACAAGATGTTAACGATTTTCTCAGAAGCCTCCGGCTAAACAACAGAAGCGAGCATGTCCACGAGGTAGACACTACGTCTCGAAGTATTGCAGCCCCCCGGAGTCTCCTTGGAGTCCTCGCCCAAACCGAGCCTGCCATCTCGAGCAGGTTTGTCACCTTCCTTCTGCCTTTTCCCTTTTTCTGCTTGCTTCCGCTTTTCCTGCTTGGCCAAGCTTTGCTCGTTACCGCTTGTCCCACCCGCTTGCTTTCGCCACCCTTGGTT
>JAUYWV010130646.1:0-11135 GCA_032274565.1 Nematoplana nigrocapitula
GAGTTATCTGTCAAAGAGGCACTGCGGATCAAATCACCCAATCCACCACTCAATAAACACTTGTTCAACTATGGGGCTTCCTATATACGCTTAAATTGTTCTAAATGTTGTGTTGTGTGTCTTGTTTGTTTAAATCGGTATTATTTTCTAGATTTACACACTTTTAAATCTGCTTGAAAATGCCTACTGGTATAGGCGAAACTAGTTGCAATAAATGTTTATCATAACGTCGTTTGTTATTCTTTTGTGTTTAAAACTTTTTGAGAAAATTATTGTACTGTTCGGATGAATCGTCGACTATTCTTCCTAGAGAAACCATAAGCTATTTGATGAGCATTCGAAGCTTTTCATCCGGAGAACCATTGGTCAGTTTTACAGTACATGGGAACACGCTATCATTCATATTCACTATTTTACTATCGGGCTTTCCATAGGGTGAAAAAAACGAGCAATCGATTTTATGACAGTGTCTATTCGACAGGTTTTTTTATGGACTACGCACGAGCCGGGAGAAGAGGATTAATTGTAGTCGTATGAACTATCCAGGTGTCCGCACATGTTGAATTGAGGACTTTAGACGTTGCAAGAATCACTTAGTACATGTTATATATTGTTTCATGTTCACAATTCGCATTTACTTCTGATATCCGCTGGAATTGCATGCATATGTCTGTGTGGAGTTGGTATTTGCCGTATGCGAGCTTGTCTTGGAACAGGTGCATGGAAAAACATTGATTGCTCTGGTTTTCCCCCTGGCGTACTTGAACTGCATTGTTGACCTGTAATGTTCCCACTTCTCAAATATGTATTGGCCCTATCGCTGGATCAGTGTCACCCAGAATTATGACACAATTGACACAGTTTCAGTGAGATTACTCGGCAGAAGTAGGTATGTGCTACGTTCTTGTGCTGTGACATGGCGTCAAAAGGTAGACAGTACGTAGTTGAATTTTCATAATTTCCTGTATAATAGGAGTTTCTTTACTTTTGAGGTGGTCGTGCGTAGCTGCCTAAATTTACATAGTGTATTTAATGATCCATTGTAAGGGAAGTATAATTTAAAGCGCAGTGTAGTCTTATGAAATTACAATAATTTTGGCATCTTTGCTTCTCTACAAGAGAGTCTGTTTGGGTCTGCCGGAAAGAAGAGTTGAAGGAGTTGTAGACATTTTATAGAGACATATCGGCTAATGAACAGCTGTTATACATTTTCCTTACTACTTATACAGTAGTAGTAATGACAATAAATTATATTTTGTCTAGGTGAAGTTTGTTAGCATTGCACAGCCACCCTCTGTCCTGCTCGGCGTCAACCTGTGGCTCGAAGCGGTGGGCTCGGCCCTCGTCACCATCCATCTGCTCGTCTTCTCTGGGGACGGCGTGGGCATCTGCTGGTTGGCCAGTGTGGGTGGTCTGTGTCGACAGTGGGCCGATAGTCTCTTCCTGGTCCTCCTACTGATCACAGCCCAACACGGGATGCACGCCAAACTGCCCCGCTGGTTGCTCGGTCTTCTCGTGGCGGGCTTCACTCTGACCTCCACCGGATTCTATTTCTGGGCGCAGGTAAGTCAGTGGTGTTGAAAGGACAGAGTATCAAAAAAGCGTGCGTGATAAAAGTAATGTTTGGAAATTAATATATTCCTTGGTTTAAAGCGACAGTTGGCAGTGAGGCAAGGCAGTAGTCTCACCCCAACATTGTTTAATCTATTATTTGAAAATACAATAAAGATATATCTCGGCGATATGGCATGGAAATCATTGCAGAGAAAACATAAACACAATCAGTGGAAAACGAATACAGAAAATACAAAGGAGAACCAAACATGTATTGGCAAGCGGTTTCGACCGTTCCACAGTCATTCTCAAGCTACAGATTTTAAAAATGCGTTAACTAATAATGGTGTCTCTTTTTTCGTCACAGTGTCGTATTGTTGTTGTCGTTGTTGTTTTAAAAAGGTCAAAGTCTCATTAGAATAAAACACTCTTGAACTAGGTACGAGGCAGCGTTAAGTACTTAAGCTCAACAATGAGAGAGATATGAACTCTACAAGTGAGATCAAAACAGGAATTGACTAGCGTCTTACCTTGGACAAGCTTTGGCATTCTTGAAGTGATAAATTGCTCACAAAGATAAAACTAGTTAAGGCCTTGGTTAATCGAGTGCTTACATATATCTGCGGATGCGAGAGCTGAACCCAAGAGACACTAAATCAACACAAATTTAGAATCTTTCGAGATGAAGAGCTATACAGAAGACTCTTGGCAATGAGAGTGGAAGCAAAGAAAGTCAAATGATTATGTTAGGAAATTTACAACAGAAAAACGTCATGGGTGATAACAACCTTTAGAAAAAGAAAAATGAAGCTCTAGCGTCATCAAGTAAGTTCAAGCGGATCGCATGACGAAAGTGAGGATAGAAGGGTATTGTAGAAAGAATTGTAAAGAGAGGAATACCCCGAAGAAACCGGCGTAATGACCTGAAAGAATCTGTGTGACAGAGTTAAGAGGCGATGTCGATGCATGGGTGCACCTGTATAGAGTTGTAGTTATTTTATTTTATATTTATTCTAGTTATTTTAGAATTATTCTAGTTTCTGGACATTATTAATTTAGGCCTTATTCTTTGACGTTATAACGGTTGCTGCGAGTTGCTAGGGTATTTAATTTGAATAAGTGAAATTGCTGTATATGAGCAAGTCATTTGTACGAAATAATTATCCATAATTTTCCACACCTATATGGCCTGCAACAGCTATTATATAGAGAAAAAGATTTGAGAATAGACACCTACCTCCCCGATGTACCTTTGATCTGCGGCCCTTCGAGAACGGAAAACTCCCACGTCTATGGGTAACTCTGAGTAATTCGAAGTAAGAAGGGGAGAACCAAGCTCAAGGTGAACATTTATTGCCATATGTGTGACCGGTTTCTATTATATATCATGATCATCAAACACGTAGAAAATAACAAGCGCCGTTATGACACAGAGAACTATTCAAGTAGCCTAGTAATTGTTGAAATGTTGCATATTTGTGCTTCAGTGTTTTCACTTAGTTTAAATATCTGAAGATGACAATAAATTTTCACCTTGAGCTTGGTTCTCCTCTTCTTACTTCGAATTAGTTATCCAAATGTGTCTTCGTTATCTATCTTACTAGATCGTTGTATACGGACCTAGACGCACTCTTTTGATCCAGAATTCCCCAATAAAACATACTACCGAACAGCAAAACGTAGCAGCAAGTATAGTTAAGTGAATCTTTCTATAAATTTGCTGGAACGCGATTTTTATTTGTACGGTGATATCTAGCTAATTACGAAATTAATATACTTGAGCATATATGAAGCAGTTTTTTTTACAATAATATCATTTTGTTGTAAAGAAGTGTTTGTGCAAGAATAATCGATGTAATCCTCCTACCTTACCTGAAATAACAAGGCAATTTTTAATAGAATTTGGATGCACAATTAAAAAATTTGGAATTCCAGGTAGAGTGTAACATTTAGTTTTCCGATATGTCCAATACCGGCGACAATCTGAGAAGGAAAATTATAAATAATAAGGTATCATCTTCAAGAGAAAATTAATATCTAACCCTCTTGGTACGAAACTAAATTCAGACGTCAATAGTAAGAGCAAAGGGAGTCGTTTGAGCTTCTTGATCGAAATAGGAACAGCAAGAGAAAATGTTCCTAGATGAACTGTGCTAAATACACCCAGGAATGATACAGCGTTTTTCGTGCCTAAAAGTATAGCCATCCTTACTAAAAAGAACTTCACCTGATTGATGATTTTTTAAGCTTGAAAACGCACTGAGAAGAAGAGAAAAGTCAGAGCCACATCAATATGTTGCAGATGTTCTCATGTCTCATATAATGCATTCAGCTCTAATACTTTCAGAGCCAAAAGTCTCCAACATTGAGTGGTGCGATTACTATTAACATACTGCTAGAACGTGCACAGAGGAAACTACAGTATATAGCAATCAAAGCGGAGACTGAATTTTTATTTCTGTGAAACTGCAGAAACGAGCTTTGAATCGTCTGAGCTATTTAGTTGAGACTATCTCTCAACGATATCGCGAGGTATAGGTATTGCCAAAACAGTTTTTATAATGTAATCGAATATTGATACGGACCAGTAAGTGCCGTATCTCTCTTTATAAATGCGAATTCTGCCTGTCTGTCTTAACTCGATGCACGTACGAACGCGCGGAAATCGTACTATAATGCTCAAATTTACGTCAACGTCAAACGTTTTCATGAGCGTGACATAAGATTTTTACTTGTAATTGTAATATTTTACATCATAATTTGCATAAAAATTAGACTTCTCGAAGTTCTAGATGTATACTATGTGTACTATCAAATGACCGAATGTATTACTTAATTTATTTACTGAAGACAAACCAATAAAATGCATAATTTACATTAAGTACTATTCTGTATTGATAGTGATCAAGTATATATACTGATTTATGAAGTATTTATCGAACATGATAACTTAATATTTATTATTTTACAAGATCTATGAATTCTCTTTCGAGCAATATCAGCAACACCGCATTCGCATGTATAGCGTGTAGCATGCTGCTAGCGTCTACCGTACATGGCAAGTAAACACTACCGATGCTTAGCAACAGATTCATTATTATCGGTCGCAAGTTTCTATTGTCTCAGTAACCTGGCGAGCGTATGTAGAATTAGTAGAAATACTTGGGCAGGCTCTGTATCACCTAAAAATAGATTGGGGAATTCCCATAACGTTATTGTATTTTTAGCCCCCAATCAGATTACAGCACTTCATAGTTCTATTTATAGCAGCCAATCAGACTGTAGTACGTCACGGTCACGTGAAATTCCGTGGGAGAAGGGAGGGTGTAGTCTGATTGGATAATAAAAATAGAATGACCTTGTGGGAATTCCCCAATCTATTTTTGGGTGATACAGAGCCTGCCCAAGTATTACTACTGAAATTATCGCACTTGAAGCCTTTCATTTCCTCCCCAATGCCAGGTATACCAGCTAGTCTCTTTATAATATGAATTAATCCCATCCTTCCTTCCTTGTTACGTTACTCATCTGGTAGAGTGACCTCGACCCCATTCTCGACGTGGGTGTTTGGGACACGGTGCCGGGTGGCCTCTCCATAGCTGCCCGCTTTGCGATCGCATTCTGGTTTCTGGCCGGCCTGCACGGCCAGGGCGGCAGGGAACTCGTCCCCGGTGTGGACCAGCTCCACTTCACCGCCGGCTATCTGCTCTGGTTCCTCACCCTCCCCATCACCGTGCTGATCGCCGAGACCGGGGTCTCCTCCCTATGGAGAGCCAAAACTATACTAAGTGCGTTAATTGACTTATAGTAAAATACATATTCAGGCATTATGTGAAATTCTGTGTACAGTACATGGCTTAGCAATCACTCAGAAAGAAAATGGGGAGATTCTGATGTCCCATTGCGTGCGTGTGTAGTTCTCGTTAAATCTCTAATGCGAACAATGTGAGTTCGTTTTCCACGTCATGAGATGCTTACTATAGTACACTGACACCTTCATATTGATTGCTTCACCACTGCTATGGGCTCCTTGCCAAATCCGGCCTTACAATTTGCGAATCTTCATATCCTTTCTCTGCTCTCTTTACCCTGATCAATCTCCAATCATCTCTAATGAGTCAAAGGTCACACTGGTCTCCATGGAAACAGACACTTTAGTTTTCTTCCGCGTGAAGAAGAGTCTCTTTGTTTTTATATTCCGATTCCTTCTTTACTGCCAAAATGACGTTTCACTTCCCCATTCTCTTTTGCTCGTCTGTTGCACCTTATCCTTTCTGTAGTACAACTCTTCTAGACGTTTTGTACAACTCTTCTAGACGTTTTGTATTATAATAAGCTGTTAGTTTCGACTATATTATCACGTGTCTTAGGCTAAAATAATCTTACTATTTATTCAGGTGTGACCTACACGTGCAATTTTGTCGCGGCAAGTGCAATGGTATATATATTGTGGAAAAGCCGGTAAGTATATTGGCGTGATTTTTTACGAGTTTGTTCTGGTCGATTTCATGCATGCCTTCTGTTTATCGTTTCCCAATCCAGGCAATATCCAAAACCACTTATGTGAAACGGAATCTTCAGTGGACATTGTCTTGTGCCTAGCGAAGGAAGTGAGCAGTGCCAACAACGTTCATGTCGTGTACTCTCCCGATGTTTCAACTGCGAAATTTGGGAATGTCATCCTAGTCTAATTAGTCATATTTTATGGTGGCCGAGAGATGTCAAAATTATAAACCCGGCGTCTTTCCATAAAACGCGGCGTGTTTCCATAAAACGCGGTGTCTTTCCATAAAATGTGGCGTGTTTCTATAAAACGCGGCGTCTTTCCATAAAACACAGCGTTTATAATTTTAACATCTCTCGGCCTCCATATTATTTGTCTGTATTCGGTGAAGTTGAAATCGTTTCAAATCATATCAGTAGGTGTTTTTAGTAAAGCTAAATGGAAACAATACAGATTGGTGTCTTGAATGATTATTTTAGATTTTGAGTGAATGACAGACGTACAACAACCATTGTATCGATTTATGATTTGTCTTATTCCTCATCTGTCTTTACTTCTGTAGCACAGAGAGAGAGAGACGTTCATTTGGATCCCAGCAGTAGTAGTAGGGGTTTTGTTCTCCCTGGCACACTTTTAATGAATGGTGGAGATAGGAGCCATATTTGGCGATGGTTGTACATTTTTTTATATGGTTTTGATATGTTTGGCATAGTTTTGCTGGGTCCTATCATGGAGGCTAGCGCAGTGTTTTGTTTTGGCTTATGGGAGTGAAGTTTGTGTGAAGTTGTTGAAAAATGTGCCTTTTGGTAATTTTTGATGGTCTAGGGTGAAGCTAGACCAGTTTGAGTTTCGGTTTCGATTTAGTGGTTGAATATAGTGTTTAATAAAAGAATAAAAAAATTAAATAGGCTAACAGCCGCAGTTCAATAAATAATTCAACCTGAATGCTTGCTTGGTCATTTCACGCACTATTGTGCGCTGTTGGAGATACTACACGTCCTAGGAATGTAGACGCGAGCAATTAGATTTTCGAATTCATAATAACATCTTGATGTCAACACAGAGAATACTGACATTTACAGGTGCCTCCGTTTTTCGATTTCAACAAATAGCTTCAAATTCCATTTTTTCTCCTGTCAGAATACCAATCAATACAAAAATTTACACACATAGGTTTTCGACCACGCTGAACACGATAAAGCAACATCTTCCACATGTAAATCGAAACCGAAACTCCTACTGGTTTAGCTTCACCCTAGGCCATCCAAAATCACACAAATGCACCACTTTCAACAACTTCACACAATCTTTAATCCCAAGCAAAACTGCGCTAGTCTCCCCCATAGGCCCCAGCAAAAATGTGCTAGACATGTCAAAATCATATCGAAATTGGCCAAAATGCACAACATTCATCAAATATGGTTCCTATGTCTGCCATTAAAAGTGTGCCAGGGAGGCCTAAACTCCTACTACTTCCAGCTCATTTAAAGGCATCAGATGGCAAAGTCTTTCGAGATCTCTTTGTCACAATGAACACTTACTAAGAAGAAATTGTTTTAATAGAGGTTTCTTCTTATATCCCTCCAGATCAACGTAGTTGAATTTTAGAGACATTCGCTTTAACCAAATATTTGCCGTTTTCAAAAGTGTATTCAAACTTTTTGAAACCGAAAATAAGAATTTGCCAGTTGACTACTTTATAAAATGGAGTATGGTGTGTCATTATATAGTAGTTTCTTGGGGAAATTATCTATCAAAATATTTTTTGTCATAATCAAATTACACTGTTTAGAAGCTAATCAAAATTGTTTACAAATCAAACAAAATGCTGTTCTTCAAAAGTTTTCAGTCGAATAAAAAAATTAGATACAATCATCTGCGCTAAAGTATCTAAACACAGATAGATATGTATAGCAATGCAGACAAATTTCCCCACGTGCGACTATACATGGTGGTAATCAACAGTCTTCGGTAACCTCTATATGTAGACGCTTGCATCTTTTGGTGGGATACATCAATAACAAATGTTCTAGTTAAATCATTGTCCTAAACTCGATATTATACTGCACGATCGTTCGTTCGTTTGATCCATCGCCACTGGCGACGTTCGCAGGCCCACAAGTCATTCTTTGCACCGTCTTCTTCCAGGTTTCGCTGTCTTCTGCAATATGTTTAGTTCCGGCTGACGTCGAGTTTTCCTATTTTGAACGTAATCCGTCCACTCCTTTTTACTGGTGAAGCACCGAAACTGATGTTTTTGCCCAAACATCCTCGCTGTCCGAAATAGAGCAACTTCCTTACTTTTACCAGGGCAAGTAGTTTGCGTTGTATGTGCGGAGTTCTTTTAGTATGGATTCGTTGGTCCGTAGCTTCCACCGTCCAGGAGACTCCTTGCATCCTTCTGTAAATCCACATTTCTGCAGCTTCGATGTATTTTACTTTGATCCACTCACTTCAATGTGCACGCTTCTGCCCCATAGTTGATTACCATCCAGATAAGAGCACGTACACGCCTTGCTTTAACTTCACTCCGATTGCACCAATTCAACCGTTTTCTGTCTAATCTTCGCAATTCTCGCCCGTATATCTGTTCCACAGTCATCATTCTGTTGATCTTGATAGATTATAGCAAATTGAAACTTTCAAAATTGACTAATGTTCTTTATATGTCCGTATGAAATAGGGCAGAAGCGGAAAATGGATTATGAGCAGTCTCATTCCTCTTCTGTGCGAAGTATAGATATTTGGGAGCTAATGAGTTTGTACCCTTCCTCAAATTTACCGCCATTGATTTGAGTGTTTTGATTGGTACAAACAATGGCGATAAATTTAAATTGAGGTGGGTAATTTTCTTGAAGTAAAATTTTTTATTAAATTAATTTCCACGTATTGTAATGAATGATTAATAACAAAAAAAAGAAAATTAAAAGTTGATTTCGATGTTTATTAATGTACAATTTTGAAACAATATAAAAATAATTTATAAAACAAAATCGAATATATTTCAGCAAATGTTTGCTTGATTGACACCAAATTTGAGATAAAGTTATTTATACGTGTACAAAAACTGAAGTGAATCCGTTAAGAAAAGTACAAATTGCATTAGCCCCGATATTTTTATGGAAAGTGAAGGAGGAGTACAATATCAGACGTACTGCTGTTTTTCTGCTTACGAGTCGTTCCACCGGCGTTAGCACGACACAATTGTTCAATTATAACACCGAATTCAATCCCACTGTGCATTTTTTCTAATCTTTTGTTAATGAATGAAAGTTAGCGCAATTGTGTTGTAATTTGGTTTACTCTCCTGGACACCCACATAGTACAATATTTTCCATTCCAGTTTTGTTTCGTTGCATTTCCTTTATGTGTGAAAAATGATTCAATTCTAAATTTTTTTCTACGGAAACGGTGACACTATTTCACCAACAATGTGTTGTCTGTATGTGTTATTTAAGGGACCGTTACAGATTGCATTTCATTAATTTTATTTTTGGCCTAACTTTGCTGCTGTAATTATCTTTCTCTATATATTTGTATAGACGGGCATATTTTAATTGCTGTCCATTTGGAGGCTGTAATTTCCAAAAATTCCCCCTAATTGCTGCACCAGATGCTTATACTATTCCATAGAATTAACTTCATATTTAAAACAAATATTTTTTCACTAAATGCTTGACTTATTGATTTGCCAATCATAGATATGTAGGGTTTTCAGTCTTTTTTATACATCTATAAAAAATATGTACTGTACTGTACATCAGCAGTGGCTGGCTGAGTTAAAATGTAGGCAGTGAGGCTAAGCTTACGAATAAGGCTCCGCCTTCGGAAATCAGAAAGTAATCGTCCAGTAGTGGGTTTTTATCAGGGATCATTTTTCTCCGTTGTTGTTTATTATACCTTTGATGATACCTATTAATACTGGAGAATAAGATAGATATATGCAGATATCTGGTTATGACAGCTAATTCAATGTAGTACAACTTACCAGATATACAACAAGTAAAACAGCTTTAGACTGCAAGGTAAAGCTTCTGCAGGTAGATTTTGGTGCAAAAGCAAGGGAAGAAGACAAAGTGGATCTTTGTGGAAGAGATGAATACGAATGGCTCTCATTCTCAGCTCATTTTAAAAGTGGATTCATGAAAGGTCGATATGAAGAGAAACGTGCCATTAAATAAAATTCAATGAGGAATATATCTAAACAAGATTGCATACCATGAGACGGAAAAACGGTTCTTGTAAACAGAAGTCTTCAGAGCAAAGGTTGGATAATTGCTAACAGCTGGAGGATTAGGAAAGGATTTATATTGAAGATGAAATTAATGAAGGAAACTCAGAACGATTAAAGGCAAAGTGGAGAGAAGAATACCGCGAAAAGGACATGCAAGTTAAAAAAAGCCTGAAAAGAGAATGAACCAAAGAGGTTGGAATAAGTATACTAGAGTACATACGTTCATTAAAAGATGAAGGATTTCCGTGTAATTTGCCCTTTCGGCCGATCAGATGCGACAATTTTTCTGTTTTAAAAATAGCAGCATATTTTGGTAGGCATGTAAGTTAGTGATTAATTTTCCAATACAATGATAGAACACATTCTCATTTCATTTTGTATGTCTGTCTGTAAAGTTTATAGCTGCTAGTTGTCATTTTGTAAAACAATTAACCGAAAATAAATATTAACCCTTCTGCAATTTTTGCCTATACCAAACACCCCCAAACCGAAATTGCATGTTTTGGCGCGCGTGTCTACTCTATAGTTGATGCATTCAAACCTCTTTGGAATGAACCAACCAAATGGCACAGGAGGCTGAAGATGCAGCAAGACAAGGACAAATGAAGATAGTTTTAGGACGCTACTGTAAGGTAACGCATTTTCGAACGCACTTTCCTCGACTGATTAAAGCTTTAAATCTATATCTATAAAATACACTTGTGTCTGTGTACACCAAAGACTTTAATAGATTATCTAGACGTCGCACTGCGGGGAATTCCCCGTTGTTTCGTTTTCCAAGTTTCGTTTTCTCTAGGTGGTAGAAAAAATGGTTTACTATTGATTTCAATACAAATTCACGTA
>JAUYWV010130657.1:0-11134 GCA_032274565.1 Nematoplana nigrocapitula
ATCACAATCTCAAAGATGTTTTAAATACTCCATGGCAATGTAACATGTCAGACTGCTATCATAACAGCGCTAAGGGCAGCCAAAGAGCACCTGCAAAACATCATTTAATATTTCCTATTTGGTTATCAACCCTATCTACAGTAACTATAGCTACATTAATTAACATCAGAGCTACTAGTTTGTTTTGTTGAGGAATATGTTTTGATTAACTTATTCGACATAAAGTCCAGATATTCTTATTATCTTTAGGATGACCGCGCTGATGTGGACTATTTCAAGGAGTGGCTCAAACGAAAAAAGAAACAACAAAAATTGGAAAAGAGATTAAAAGAACGGGAAGAGCAAGAAATGGAGGCTTATCATGTTCAGAAAGACAAAATCGAGTCTGAAAAGGCTTTCAAAGCGTAAGACGGTTATATGTTCTTCAAACCTACAAATACTGTATTGGAATTCGAATAGATTTTTGCAGCGTTTAGATCAATATAAATGATCTCGTTATGTCAATCCACCTCTGTACATTCACTCCGCTGTATTGGAAATGAATAAAAGCCCTGCAAACGAAGTATAGATACAGTATATATTCAATTTGCACTTTCCAGATGGGTCCGACGCAAGAACAGGGATGCGAGAAGGCGCGAAGAGACTGAGAAGCAGCGGTTGAGACTCTCCAGATTGGCTTTACGACAATCACGCAAGTCACGGGCCTTAGCCAAGGCCATCCAAGATGCCAGTTCCCTGCGCTAGGCCTAAACATTCCTGTCAGAAATAATTCCATTCGTCCAAATACAATCTAGATATCTGGGCATCTTCATCCAGAAAGTGAACTGGATATTAGATCAGTCTTTTGCTTGAGGTGTAAATTCAGCGTTTTAATATAAGCTGTTGAATTTAAAATACCAGTACCAATAATGAAACTATATTTATATTTATTTTAATATCGGATGACTGATACCTATATTAGGTACATGCTGATTGCGCCCAAAGGTTAAAATGCCGTTTTAATTATTGATATGACTCTTTATGAATTACCATTCTACCTATTTTTTGCCATTTTGTTTTTCTCCAAACAATTGAATTTTCTTTTAACAAACCAGCTTTCCCCTAAATTGTGATTACATATTTTACCAGATTGAATGAATAACTTCAGTTTATACCTTGTACACTAAAGCCAATGTTGATTTTAAGATGTAAATTTTGGTTGATAACAAAGACGGCCTAACAAAAATTTTTTTCAAAGTAGACGATTGTACAGTAGTTCAGAAATATGTTATTATACTATAAAAAGACTATTTTGATTAACATTTCAGGATAGCTTTAAACGTGCAAAAACGACAAAATTAGAGCGAGTCGACCAATATAAATCATGAAATCACTCGAACTGTGATTGACTTTCTTCTGTACGAATATATAAATATATGTATTTCTCTCATGACACACCTTTGACAATCGCAAAACTTGCGGTCAGCCGATAGATTGTGCTGTCGATCTGCGTGCAGACTCTATTTCTATTGGTTAACGTTGAAGTTGATTCTTATTGGCCAGCCTGCTGATGTTCTTCAGGGTGAGTCACCCCGACTACTTTGAACCCGTGAGTCTGTGATAGCGGTTAGTCGATAGACGCAGATCCCGGTACCGGATTGTGTATATTTATTCGAAAGTTTACATGTTATAATATCAAGACCATTTTTGTACCAAGGATAACAGATTATGCTCGCTGCTGGTTGAAACCCATATTATGGCCATACAGTTTACTAAGAAAAAAAACTATTTTAAGTATGTTTCCTATTTACTATATGTATGTTGAGTAGTTCGGTTTCTTTGGGATTTTATTTTTTAAATGTTGTTGAAAATAAATAAACATGCTTTTTTGTTCTCGTTTTCTCGAAATATAGTGGATGTGGCACAGTATGACCCTTCCTATATAATGATTATATGACTTTGGCTAACTAGGATCTCCAGAGGCATAGACCACAAGGGAACGGTGCAGAAGAAGATAGAATGTGGTGTTTTTTGGAGCCGCACAAAATAATTCGAAAGAGTAGTGATGCAAAAACAGGTGAAGAATATTCATGAGCAAATAAAAATATGACATTACAGGTAATTCCTATTGTTATTCGTATTAATGAAACTGATGTAACTGCACCAAAATGAACAGATGTTGAAGATTTTCATAGAATTTACTATCTGACCATTATGGATCGTCCAATAGTTTGAATAGAGAAATATTTGAATTGACCTATGTGAAACACTATAAGTGACCAAAGAATTTGGGAGAATTGATATGATTCCCGCTGCTAACATGTTGATAATCATGACACGGGTATGATAGAGTACAGAGCATGAATTGTTTTCAAAACAAGTAATTAATATATAGTTTGTCCACAATAATATCATGCTTAATATTATCAAAAGCTCTGTTACCACCATGAGGCAGTGAATACTTTTGCTGATTGTTATTCATGTCAATCAGAGTACCGTATAGTTCATCTATGTGGCTCATAACTATGTTGTTTTGGTTCGAAATTTACTAAGAAAGTTAACTTAATATTTTTAAGAACTAGGTCTTCAAATAGTTTATTCATAATAGATATACGAGATCAAAGGTCGTTCTTCCTGCGTCGTGACGTTTTGGGCAGTGATGTCAAAAGTCGATTTTGAAAGAGTACGCTACCTGAGAATTTGCTAGAAATAAACAGAAAACACATTGAGAACATCAAAGAAAACAAAATATTTGTACGGCTAATTTAGCTCTCCTCATCTTTAAGAAGAGTTAAAGTTATTGTGAAAATGTATCACATTGTAGAGAATATTAATAATAATAAACATTTTTTTGCAGCAAAACGTAATATAAGTACAAAAGTAGTCATTAGTTTGAATCCGGAAAGTTCTTTCTTCTGACTTCACCTTGAACTACTTATGAAGGTGGCGTGCTCTGATTGGTGCACATATTTATCGATCGATGACGCGGCGCGCCGTGATTAGCTGACTTGCTTATTACGTTAAGGAATTCCTAACAACTAGGCCGTTGTTAGCGTTAACTGGAGAATGAGAAACTGTGATCGCATAGGTGACAAAACAATTGGTCAGTGAAACAGCTAGGTCATCATCATAATTATTGTCAGGAGGCACATTCGAGCGCTGCTTTGGCCGCCAAGATTGTACGCTCTTTCTCTATTGCTACAGTTGAATTGTATTGGATCAGGCCGGTACCCCCGTCAGAGGAGGCGGAGCTCCCGCAGCTTCGAGGCCACCGCCACGGGGTTTTCCGTAAGTACTGACAGAGGCGTTGCCCCGCCCTAAACGCACGCAGTCGCGAGCCTAAGTAAGCAGGGCACTCCTGGAGCCAGTTCTACAGGGTCCGGCCAGCCTTTCCACAGTGGGGACAAAGTGGATTTGTCTTCGGGTCCAAACGGCTTCGATACGTTGCGAAAAACCTACAATGCCCGCTTCTATGACTCGCAATCAGCATCTTAGCATGTCGGGATATACTCGGCGAATACGCTCATGGACCGGAATGGGATCCTGAACACCCCCTTTGATAAGTGCCCTAACCGCCCTGAAAGACACCGGGACCCATCATCGTTCCGGGTATGACGTACAACCTCCTTGGCTTCCCTGTCAGCGACCTCATTGCCATGAAGTCTGCATTGACTGGGGATCCAATCGAGGACAACGGTGCCTTCTACCCGCAGCAAGAACTATCTAACCATTGCATTTCCTGGTTGCAGAGAGACGTACCGATGCTCAGTACTGCAAAGGCAAGTCCGGCTGTCGGGGCAGATCAAATAGCGACCACCCCGACTCTTTCCCACCAGTTTATTCACCGCCAAACCCAATGCTCTCAACTCTGTCTCAAAGGATGAAGTGAACTCAGCCAAACCACCACTATATAGTTTCATCTTCTGTCGTCCATCCCGCCTGATTATGTGTTCCCAGTACCGCATCTTCCTCACTCCATTGCTATTTCTCCAAGTCATGTTCGTGCCAATGCTGTCAAGAATCTAGCTGTACCTATTTGTTCTTCTATATCTCCAGTTTATCCGTAAAAGCTTTATGTGTGCACACATTTCAAAAGCAGGTAAACACGCTAGCTAAATCACGATATTGTTTGAAATGTGAGGTCAAACGCGGGATATTTGTATAAATTTAATCATTATCACCAAGAATGGAGATGACCCACACTTTTGTTGGTCCGATCCAACGCGCATCCGCAAAGAACAATTTGAAATACTCCTCTAATACCAAAAATATTAAATTTACTATAAATCTTACATACAATATGTAACACATGTTGATCCCAGTCATCACCTCGCCCCATCTGTACTTGGAATTATTAGAAAGATAATCATGCTATTTTATGATTCTTTTTCCAAACACACAGTCCAACGGGAACTTTCACTAATGTTGAGCAACACAATCGAGTAGTAAACCAAAGTGTGGAAAGAAAGGAACACAGACTATCGTTAAAGGATAGGTCCAATTAGATTAATGTAGATGTAGCTAGTGTTCCATAAAAATGTTTTTTATATTGATCGTATAATTCTAATGGGAGACGTTTCAATTTGTCAGAATGTCGTTTTTTTTCAGTTTCCGTCAAATAGAGCATATTTCTAGCTTTCGTATAATACTAAATAAAAATAAATAAATAAATAAAAATAGTGGCATAGAACAAGTTCATATTTTAAATTTAGGATGAGATTAGTAAGAAATATCACATAAAATATACTCACATACTGAAAAGATTAAAACGTCTCCCATTTGGAATATATGTACGATTGATAGAAAAAATCAATTTTTATGAGACACGCGGTACATCTACATTAATGTGCTTGGGCCTATATTTTAACGATAATATGTGTTCCATTCTTTCCCAAATTTGATTTACTACGTTGATTTATAATAGTGGATGTATCTGTTGGTCTGTGTATATCTGGACAAAAGGTGTAATTTATTCAACTCGTTGGTGTCTGCGAGTTTGTGCAAATTTTCTGAAACCTCGGTCCAGTAGTTTCGGAGGACTAGTAAAACGAACATACATATATTGCTATTATATTGCTACCAAACAATAAGACACGACATGAATTCAAATATCCCCGTCTTTCAAAATTTATCAGACTGGGATAAACAATTATTATATAAATTAGCACATACCCAACTCACACCCGAAAACAAATGAATTTTAATATCCACATTAATCGACAAGCTAGCCTGCCCGGCAAAAACCTCGAAACGGGCCTCTGTATTATAGACATCGACACCAAGTACAACATCTGGTAAAGCCTGAACCAGCTTCAAAGATTGCGGTCGACAAACTCGTCTTTGGATTTACAAATGAAGGTTACGAGAATGAACCAGAAAGAAGATAGAATTGGCAAACTGCCATTGTGAAAGCTACCAGCAGAAGACTAAAGTCAGAATGGAGAAACCATTGTCCTGAAGGACTACACAGCGCTTCTTCAGAAGCTGGAAAATGAGATGAGCAATGGAGACTTGTTCCCATCAATCCGGGTGCGCTCGTCTGATGATGATGATGATGATCTAAATCAAATCCACATGTCGGCGCACAATTACAAAACTATCCTAGCCGATGGTTCAAAATGATCACCACGTAATCTTCCGTTTCTTATCTATTTCCTATATCGAACATATCAAAGCTAATAGACTCATTAAAGTGCTATTTTCATTGTGATACCGTCATAGGGGTATCACAAATAGATTAGATGGATTTCCTCTTGCATCATATAAAACAAATTTATTGCTTGACTTTTAATATGGAAACAATTGAACAATGGAAAGTAAGCCATCAAAGCTGTCCAACATTGGAGAATCTATTCGCCAGAAGAGCAAAGGATTGTTCAAGTTAGGGAAAAAGTCCTCAGTAGGTAGCACTCACACTGCTGACCAATCAGCCCAATTAAGTGAGGATGTCTCTTCGGCGTTCGGGTTTCCAGCAAATAGTCCGGAAAATGGTGCTGTGCAATACGCTGGCGATGATCCTTTCTGTGACTCCTACACAGAGGATGTCCACCAAAAGAACGCCAGTCTTCTTTGGCCAACAAAGACCCATAACACCTTCGAATCCAAACCGAAGAAAACTCTAGGAGACTGTTCTTCTACACTCAAATCCGTCATCGAGGATGATGATGAACATGAGGAGGAAGTGCTAATTGATAATGCTCAAAGGACTGATGTGTCGGTGAACAGGAAACCAAAGAAAACCACGAAAACTACTCGAAGTGTCTCAAAAACGGCAAACACTACGACCAGATCTAGGAAAACTAAAAGAGCCGTAATCACTACGACACAGGTCATCGAGAAAACGGTTGTAAAGACAACAATTCTTACTCAAGAATATCGCTAAATGTTTTGTCTTATTATAAATAAAATCATTCTGAAATTTTTTTTGCTATATTAACCTACTGTATAACAACTCTTTGTAGTCAACGTTTGTCACTCACACATTGAATTTTTAGATGCGTCTTCGCAACTCTGTAAAAGAGTCTATCTGTCTGTCTGTACAGTATGTACGTCACGCTTATGTTCAAAGTTGATTTTCCCAAGAATTTGAGATTAGTTTCAGTTGTTTCAGAATCACGTGGCCTAATGCAAAACGCCGTCTAAGGGTTCGGGACCCGCAGTGAGATAATTATCTAGATTGAGTTTGTATCTTTTATTGCTTTCAACCATCAATATAAATCTTGAAAATTAATAATGTTTCGATTTTATACGTCACTATACTTCAATTAAAATGTAGAATTAAAATATTTTATCCACATAGAAAACTGTTGCTGTTGTTGTTGTTGTACAGCGGGCCTTGTCAGGGGAGCCGGAACTCCCTCAGATAAGAGTCCACCGACACGCGGATTCCTCTGGGAGGCCGTGCCGGCAGATACATATAACTTGGGCATACAAAGTGTCTCAGAAGGGATACTAAACCGTTTAATATCACCCAGATGAGGCTATGTTATTAACATGCAACAGAGTTACAGAGCTAGACACCAGCCCTCACCCAAGCGATAACCAAACTTTCTACAGCATTATAAGCTTCAGAAGGGTGGTAGCAATTAAACCAAAAGGACCCACTTTCCCAAAGTACCATACATATGCCCAAGCCTAACCAAGATGCCCCGAAGCCTCGTGTGTTCGCACCACCACTCACAGGAAGTCACCAGGAGCCCTGCGTAGATGCACTGGAGGACACGATTGTCCCCAAGAGAAGGTGAACAAG
Organism: Nematoplana nigrocapitula; assembly: GCA_032274565.1. Lineage (NCBI taxonomy): Eukaryota > Metazoa > Platyhelminthes > Proseriata > Nematoplanidae > Nematoplana > Nematoplana nigrocapitula. Next base: position 7,229 of record JAUYWV010130657.1, read on the forward strand.
TGAGGTGAGGGTTAGACTCTGCAGGTATTTACGAACCCACTTAATCACAATCTCAAAGATGTTTTAAATACTCCATGGCAATGTAACATGTCAGACTGATATCATAACAGCGCTAAGGGCGGCCAAAGCGCACCTGCAAAACATCATTTAATAATGCCTATTTGGTTGGCCTGTGTGGTTGGTCACTGTGGTTGGTCACTGTCTGTCACCAATCTCACCGTAGGATGGCACAGTATAGTAAGTAAGTAATCTTCTGTACCTTTCCAGCTGACAGATCAGTATTCATGTCTTTATTCTGCTTTCCATAAAGATTTTTCGATAGAATTTGAACCTCTGGGACCACCTATACATCGATCATTATCATTCCAGTTAATAAGCATATCTTGTATTCAATATTACAAAATGCTATTTAATAATTTGTTTATTCCAAATAATTCATTTAAAATTTTAAGTTACTATGGGCTGTTTAGATACAAACTAATATTTACAATAGACAATTCAAATTATCATATAGTCAAAAAGCAGCTTTACTTTGCTTCGCATAATTTTATTTTGTGAATTTTATTATGTAATGGATTCATTCTGTCATCAAGACCACCGCTAGAAGAGGGAAGTATATCCAATGGAATCTCATATCGAAGTACAGCGACACGCGAACAGTGTTATGTTCACAAATGACAATAATAACACGAAAGAAAAAATGAAAGTAAACAAACCGAAGAAGACAAGAGAGGAAACAACCAGCGAGTCTTCTTCGCAGGCTTCTTCACAACGTTTGTCCACCCATTCAAGATCGGGAATGGAAAGTAGGGAAAAAATGAAAGGTTGGCTGGCCAGTCAATCCAAAAAAACAGATAGGACTGATCTGGAGTCCATGCTTCAGCAACGTAAACGCTTTTCAATGAGTCTCCCGGATAAAGTAATGGATGAGGATATTGAAAAGTACAAAACGATGCAGGCGAAATTCAAAGAAAAGGCGGCGAAACGCAGAGAGAAAGCTGAAGAATTTTCCCGACAGGCCGAAGAATTTAAACGGAAGGCGGCCGATAGCAAAAATCCCCAAAATGAGGAGGATATGCGAGAGAGCCAGAAGCTGGCCGACATGGCCGAAGATTATCAACTGAATGCGGAGAAGTACGACTTGAAGGCTCGCGTCTGTCGATTGAAAGCGAGAAAGTGTTACGTGAAACGAAAATTGACTTGGGTCAAACAGCGTCAAGCAAATGAAACCTATCCCAAATTTCGCTGGAATGAACGACTACCGGAAGCCGTGAGACTGAACGTGATTTTGATAAACAGGTATCGCAAAAGGGCCTCAAAGTACTCTGGGAAAGCGGAAAAGGCCAAAACAAAGATTATACATTTGCGTCTACAGTGCGAGCAGCTAGGAAAGGAGGAGGAGAATGAACGGAAAGGTTACTTAACGGAAATTCGAAAGTATGAGCTCAAAGTGGAAAAGTATGACATCAAGAAGAGCGAGAATGACACCAAAGCAAATCATTATTTTTTAAAGGTAAAGTAAACCGGGTTTTTGTATGAACTTTGTGTCAGATATTTGGGATTAGCTTCGTTCATTTTATCCCAACCAAATTATATTACTTTCATGTAGTAAAACTCAATAAGTTATTTTAACCATTACTATATCTCGACCAGAGGTCGTATTCTCGAAAGCGGCTCAGCTCAGGCTCACCTGATCTCCCGCTCACTTTGGGCTGAGTCATAGTGATTCGTATTCTCAAAAGCGGCTCACTGAGCGCCCGCTCAACACCGGCTCACCCTAAACCTCAGCCTGCTATGTGGCTGGCTCAGCTATGGCTCAGCCCTTGGTTTCGCTTGTTTAGATTCATATATATGTATGTCCTCTTTTGTGCCAGTTGGAAGTTGGTTGAGTTTACTGTAGTGTACGAAATGGCTGCCTATTGGGACTTACAGTTTTACAGAGACGCAGAGTTACAATCGACGTAAGTAGCCTACTATGACGCTGATTGGTCATACAGCCAATCACATGCCTTACAGCTGGGGAGATGTACGCATGCGACCTACTTCCACACAAATCACGTAACTGAGCGCAAGCTCAACTTGAGCCGCTTTCGAGAATGCGGCCTCTGGTGTTGGTGATTTTTTAGTTGCTCGTCTAATTAGTGTGATCACCAAAGCATGCGTTGGTGATTTCGCTATATAGAAAAGTTACCAACGGATAGTAGCATTGGTAAAAATTGTTGACCAATTATTTATTGGTAACAGTATTTGGGAAGGGGGGTTATCGACAGCTAGGATAATAATGTTTTAATACTGCAGGGTATTTTAACTTTGCATTATTGAGAAAAACTCTGAGCAATTGACGTTATTTTATTCCTGGACGAAATAATTGAAATTAATGAACGACCGCTGTGTCATTTCAAGGACCGCAGCAATCCTCTTGAAGACTTCACCGATGACGAGTTCATCTATAGATTTCGATTGTCAAAACAATATGCTACTATCCACGAACAGCATGGCTTCGACCGCCCAATTGCCTGTGCAAAAGCTTGTAATAACACTGAACTATTATGCTACAGGAACTTTCCAACGAGTTCTTTCGGATCTAGCTGGCGTACACAATCTGGGGAGTTGTTCATTCAGTGACTCTACTGATATGCGGACTCATTCATCAGCTTGTTCAATACCCGAATAACAATCAAGGGCGTCGAATAATGGAAACGCTTTATGTCATGTCGGTTTCCATGTGCGGTTTGCGCTATCGACTGCACACACGTCAAAATTTCGAGACCGGTCATGGACAATTCTGAGGTATACCGTAACAGGAAAGGCTTCTTCTCAATTAACGTTCAGGCTTGTTGCTCACCGGATATGACAATAAGAGACGTTGTTGCTCACCGGATATGACAATAAGAGACGTTGTTGCTCACCGGATATGACAATAAGAGACGTTGTTGCTCGTAGGCCAGGAAGCACACACGATGCTCGGGTTTTTTATAATTCCAGACTGTGCGCAAAATTCGAAAATGGCGACGGAATCTGTATTCTTCTTGGTGACAACGGCTATGCATGCCGCCGTTATTGCTTCAGCCCTCTTCTTCATCCTCAGACACCACAGGAAGTGCAATATAATGCCGCTCATAGACGAGCTCGTTGCGTCATTCAGCGTACTTTTGGGATGTTGAAGCGCCGATTCCCGTGTCTTAGTTCAGGAATACGCTATCAACCGATTAAAGCTACTCGTATTATTGTTACATGTGTAATAATGCACAATTTTTGTGTGATGCGCAATGATAACTTGGAATGGATCATTTCCAATTTATCAGACCTGAGGATGGAGAACCTGGTGCAGTTGTGCTTCATCCTAAATGAGCCAGGTCGTAATCACAGGGCCCTTTTCATTAATAAACACTTTTGATTTTTTCAATAATAACATTGGTAAATGTATTTCGGATTTCTCGTTTACAGTAAAACATTTTTTGTCTACTTATATAACTTTTGTAAAATGATTCGTTTTTCTATATTTGTAAAGTGCGTTATTAATCTTGTCTTAAAAAGGTTAAACAACATCACTTATTGGTGTCTCAGTCAGTTAGTTTACCCGTTAGTGTGATTGAATTTGATGTTTATTCATTAATAAAAATAATCAACTTTCAGTTGTATTGTATATCGAGCGTATTAAACTCCAAACAAGCAACACTAATGCCTATTTATTATATATTTATAAATGTAAAGTTACAAGAACATAATAATAAAATATTTAATCATGACAACAAACTTGTTATTAATTGTTCAAATAATCCACGAACGAAGTTCCGCTTGACGACGTCGCCTTCTCCGTCAACACCGCCAGCAGCCCGACTTGGGAAACGCCTTCTCGTGGCGTCGGGCGTCGCTCCCCGATGGGGGGTACGAAGTTTCCCGCTT